>OVBE01000834.1:0-43196 GCA_900406425.1 Iberis pinnata
AAAATTAGGGTAAAAGCTTATATAGTATTGCTAATATCCATTGGGTTAACCCTAAAAAACTTGGATTAACCCACTAAAAATGGGTCAAAAAGTCAAAAGGGAAAATTCCATTTTAATACACCAATTGTGTTCCAATTACCCTTTTAATACACGAACTATTGGAATATCCAACTTAATACACCAACTAAATTGTTTGCCCAGTTTAATACACAAACTATCAGTATCTGCCCATTTTACACGGGTTCGGTTACTTGCCGTTTAAGGCACCGTTAACTTTTATTTTTTTAATTAAAAACATTTAATAATCCAAAAAACCCCAAAAAAATCCCAAAAAATCCAAATAATTCAAAAAAATTATGAAAATTGAGGAAAAAATTCTAAAATTTCCAAAATAAATCAGGAAAAACAATAAAATATAATAGTTGGACAAAAAACATTTTTAAAATTTTAAAATTGAACAAAAGCATAGAAAATTTAAAACAAATTGTAATAAAATTCATAAGGTTATTTAAAATTGATGATGATGGTTGAAAATATTATTAAGTGTGAAGAATTTATTCTAAATTTTTTTTTATTAAATATTACATTAGATACCATTAAAATATAAACATATTTTTAAAAAAACAACTAATTAAGGATATAATTGACAATAAACTTCATTATATTAGTACTTGAAAAAAGTTCAACATGCTCTACTTTTGAAAAAATAACAAAAGATAATAACCAATAAGATATATATAGTCCTTGAAATTTCTAAGATTTTCTAAAATTAATTAAGTAAATTTTAAAGAACCTTTTGATTTTTTTACAACTTTTTATACGTTTTTTTGCTTACATTTTAAATTTAAAATTGTTTTTTTTATAATTTTCTTGATTTACTTTTGAGTTTATAGAGTTTTTCTGAATTTTAATAACTTGTTTGAATTTTTTGGATTTTTTGGATTTTTTTGGATTTTTTTTTTTGGATTTTTAATCAATTTTAATATTTTCTAATTAAAAAACAAAAAAGTTAACGGTGCCTTAAACAGCAAGTAACCGAACCCGTGTAAAATGGGCAGATACTGATAGTTTGTGTATTAAACTGGGCAAACAATTTAGTTGGTGTATTAAGTTGGGTATTCGAATAGTTCGTATATTAAAAGGGTAATTGGAACACAATTGGTGTATTAAAATGGAATTTTCCCAAAGTCAAAATGGGAAATAAATTTGTTGACTCAGCCTACTACATCGGTTTAGGCTAACCGATGTGGTTGGCCGATGTGTCCATATCGGGCTGTTTTGGCCGATGCTCTTGGCCGCGGCTTGCTCCTGGTTTTTCTTCAAATTCACATCGGTTTAGCATGACCGATGTGCTAAACCGATGTGCTCTGTTTTTAAGCTCTTCTTCACCTTTAAAACCTCCTTTTGATCCACAACTTGGTTCATTGGTCTCCTATCACCTGAAATATGAAATGATATGCAAATGCAACCTATATTTGCCTAAATGCTATTGAATCTATCTAAAATGCATTCATAATGGAATGTAAAATGCATAGAAATCATAAGATATCAGATAGATGTCATGGGACCTTGCCCCTTTTCCCATGGGAACAAATATATCTTGGTGGCGGTCGATTATGTCTCTAAGTGGGTTGAAGCCATTGCAAGCCATACAAATGATGCTAATGTGGTTCTCAAAATGTTCAAAACTATCATTTTTCCAAGATTTGGAGTACCTAGGGTTGTCATAAGTGATGGAGGATCACATTTTATCAACAAGGTCTTTGAAAGCTTATTGAAGAAACATGGTGTCAAACATAAGGTGGCGACCCCTTGTCATCCTCAAACTAGTGGCCAAGTTGAAGTCTCTAATAGACAAATCAAAGCCATTGTAGAGAAAACAGTTGGGACTACAAGAAAAAATTGGCCAGTCAAGTTGGATGATGCTTTGTGGGCTTATAGGACTACTTACAAGATTCCTCTTGGAACAACTCCATTCAACCTTCTTTATGGGAAAGCTTGTCATCTCCCGGTTGAATTGGAATACAAGGCTTTGTGGGCAGTCAAGCTTTTAAACTTTGATATCAAGAGCGCTAAGGAAAAAAGAGAGTTGCAACTTGGGGAACTAGATTAAATTCGACTCGATGCTTATGAGAATGCAAGAATCTACAAGGAGCGAACAAAAGCTTTTCACGATAAGAAGATCATCGTGAAGGAGTTCAAAGTTGATGATCTTGTGCTTTTGTTTAACTCAAGATTGAAGCTTTTTCCGGGAAAACTTAAGTCAAGATGGTCCGGACCTTTCAAAGTTAAGGAGGTTCGCCCTTATGGAGCTATTGTTCTTTGGGACAAGGATGGGAAAGATTTCACTATTAATGGTCAAAGATTGAAGAGGTACTTGGCAAATGACGTTGTCGAGGAAGGGATTCAATGTCTCTTTCCGAACCACCACAAGCCTAAGAAGCGGCGAGTCAAGCTTAGCGACTTTAAACAAGCATGCTTGAGAGGCAATCTCATGTTATCCTTTTGTATATATCCTTTTTATTCGTTTAGCTTTTTCTTTCTACTTTTTAGTTGCCTTTTAATATCCTGGGAATGTTGATTTGCAATGGTTTAAAGCATACTAGGTGTGGAGAAGGACTTGTGCAATCAAGTGAAAAGTTTGGAGATTTTTTTTTTGAGTTTTTAGCTTCGTACCGGCCATTCACACCGGGGAGTGCAAACCAGTGTGAATTGGAGATTTTGGCAGGAGCATGTACCAGCCATTCACACCAGGGAAGCTAGGCCGGTGTGATTGTACCGGGCACTTCAAACCAGCGTAATGGAGGACTTTTCCAGGAGCTTGCCATGGGCTATCACACCGGCGAGTCTAAACCATTACATGCACAACGGGCACCCGTACCGGTTTGTCTAAACCGATACGAGGTAAGATGTTGCAATCTCGGGTTTAAATCCGGTTTAAATCAATTTAAACCACTATCTTAACCGGTTTTGGACAGATTTTTAAGCTTCTCTCCTCTCTTTCTCCTCACTTTCACGATTTCTTAAGTTTTAAAAGAAAAATTTCACAACCTCTTTGATTTCTCACTCAATTTTTCAAGCAAAATATTGTGGTTTGTTGCTCTATTTCGGAATCTCATACCTTTTCAGTCTCAATCTTGCTAGTTCTAACCCATTCAAGCAAAGGTATACTCTCAATTTCAATTTTCGGAACACTATTCACCATGTCCAAATTTTTTGATTTTTCTCAAGTTCGTGAATTGTTGATTGTCTCTAAGTGTTATAAAAGCATTGGGTATGAGATATATGATGGTTTCTTTAGGAGATTGAGTCTCAATTCTTGAGTTTGTCGAATTTTTAAGGTTAGGGTTCTTAAGCTCAATTGAAGAAAAATTTGGGGAAACATTGTTGGTTTATAATTTCTATGGCTTATATATGATGTTTTCTCATCTAATTGAAAGAACTTGCTAATTTTGATTTTGAATTGATGAAGTTTGATAATGGCACAAAAATTTTGTCTCTTTGGTAAACTTTCTTATGAGCAATTTGATTGTTTGAATGAATTGTAGGAATTAGTTTGGTTGCAAGATGATGGTAAAGTAAGCTAGAACCATTACTCTTAGTGTGCATTTTAATTTATTTGAGTTTGTGTTTTGTAGACACAACTCATGGGACGCACAAAGGACACTTCCAAATCGACAAAATAGGACAAAGGGAAAGCAATCGCTATTGACAAAGGGAATCCCAAGCGCCTAAGAGTGGATCCTACAATGAGACCGGGAAGAATAACTATAAACGAACCAACCAGCGCACAACCCGCTAGACGATCACAAACCGGTCGACAATCAAGAACAAGTCGGAGAGCCGCCGAAGAGACCGAAGAAGAACTTAAGATTGTTCAAGAAACCGTGAATGAGCAGCCCATGCAATGCCAATCAATGCCACATACACATGTTAGATGAACTCCGATGAGAAGGGACACTTCAAAAGATCCAACCGATGCACAATTATATGAAGCCCTCATGGAGACATCGTCCATTGGATCAATCTACCCGGATTCGGATACTTTAAAGGTGTTGGGTATTTATGATGAAGTTGAAATGATCCTTAACGGAATGGGAATTGGAAACATCCTAAATAAGCGATTCAACGCTTATCAGGAACTAACGTGTAAGTTTCTAGCTACATTGAGAGTTTTCTATTATGATGGTTGGAACGCTAATGTAGATGGTGGTGGTAGAATCGAGTTCAAAGATTTAGACGGTGTGGGACATGTGTTATCTTTTAGTTAGTTGGGAGAGATCTATGGCTTTACAAGGGACGGTTGTGATGGTTTTGAGAGAGCAGTTGGTGAGAATGATTATGTTTGGATGATGATCGGTTCTACGCCATTCAAACCCGTTGTTTCAATGGCCGCTCTCATCCGTCATCCGGCAGTCCGTTATGTCCACATGATCCTATCGCATTCATTCTTTTCAAGACGAGAAGCAGGAACCATTCTAGACAGCAAACTGAAGTTTATGCGATTAGGTCTTGCTCATCTCATTCGTGCCGAACAAGACAATGATAGGCTTTTTCCGGGATTGGATGATTTTCGACCGAATATAGTAAGGATAATTGTTGAGCAGCTGTTAGTATTACGAGTTTGGGGATGACATCAGAAGGATAAGACTCCACAACTTAGTATTGGAGGATGGATAACTTCACTTTTGGCAGCTTCCGACATTGCATTACCGGATAACGGAACCGCACCAAAGTTCATGAACATCTCTTATCTCAACAAAGCGCAGTTCTTAGTTGGGAAATTGAAGATCGACGAAGCTCACAAGTACGTCTACAAGTTCACTATTAGATACGGGGAACTCGTATCCGTTCTCCTCCCAAACACCAATATCACGTCTTTTGCGAACCGAAAAAACATTCGCTTCACACCGGATTGCATTTACGATCCGGCACGTGAACCGCCAATGGAGACTCTATATCACGACACCCGGTGGCCGAACCTCCTCTTCCAAGCAACGATGGAACTGTATATGGCCCCTCCCGATACTATCCCGGCCCTTCTTCGATGCCGCTCAACCCAGGACCTTTACAAGACCTTTATTTGGAGCACAAGAAGATGAGCCGGTGGAGTATGTTCCAAGACCGTACAACAAGGAAATTAGTGAAACAAGTGAAGAAATTGACGGCGATCATTCTCAAGGTACAACATGCCGAAATTGCAGACCGATGTCCACTTCGACCATCAACAATTGCTGCAACAACCCGAGAATCAAGAGTTGCACTCGAACATGGACGTGGATGATGCCCAATTGGGAAGGCAAAACTATTATTATGGCGAAGCAAGCTTCGCACAAACCGTATTCCAACCCTGGAGTTCGGTTGATGAATCGGACCAAAGACGAAGACGCTGGCAAAGAAGAAGAGTGCCTACACCACCACCACCTCAATCCGACAACGAGTCTCCTACTTTCTCCAACCATGAGGAGCCGTTTGATCCCGGCTTCAACTATTATTGAGGTACCACCCATTCTCATTTGTACATATTCTTATTTTAGCTTTTATTTCTTCTTTTTGTCCCTTCCTCCGACTTTTATTACACACAGGGACCATGTGATTTAAGTTTGGGGGAGGGACCGTAGCTAACTTAGTATTGATTTTTGTTCTTATCATGCATATTTGCATTATGAATAGTTAAGGTTTACAAAAATCCATGAAAATCGAAAAACATTTCAAAAATCTTCAAAAACAATGCATTTAGCTTAATTCCATTCTCATCTTAGGTTGCATTTAGTTGCATCATGTGCATAGGAAACCAATGATGATAATGCCTTGCAAAGCCTAAGTTCTAGCCTTTTGAACTAGCATCCAAAGTGTGATAGATAAGATTGAACACTCTAGTAATCTTGAAAAGTATTGAAGTCCTTGTGTTGAATCTTGAAATTTGAAAATCCATCAGTAAAGTCTCGAAGCTTGCTAGTTCTAGGTTATCTTCATAACTATTTGGACTTAATTTGGAAAACTAATTAGCTTGCTCAATGGATATCTTGATGTGTTTCAAGGCTTCATCATTTTTACAACGGTTTAGTCACCCTAAAACCAAAACACTTGTGGCTAAACCGGTCATTCTCTTTTTTAGGATGATTACCCTCTCCACCATATAAACCCAATTACCTAAACACTTGAGAGTTTATTTTTCTTTGTGATCGGAAAAAAACTCAAGAGTATAAAGGACGAAAATTGAACACTTCTATTTAGCTAGGTTGAAAACATCATCTAGCTCTTAGGAAGGGTATTTAGGAATGGAATATTGGGGATTGGGTAGATCTTAATGTCTTGGGAGTATTACCTAAAAGCTTGGTTATAGTTCTTGTTCTAAAAGATAAGGGTAGAAGTAGGTTGGTAGTGATGCTTCAAAAGAAAAATGTTGGGTGAATGAGGAAAAAGAATGATCATTTTCCACTAGTTTGAAAATGAAAGAAGAAAATCCCTAAGTTCAAATAGAGAAAAACTCTAAATTTCATGAAGGAAAAGGCTAGGAAATCAAAAACACTTAACAAGATTAGCCTAAGAAATAAAAGGATGCAAAAAGAGCTAAAACATGTTTAAATGGTGCAAGGGAAATAATGAAGAAACTAGTGAAAAGAAAAAAAAAGCCTAGAATGAAAAAGATTTAAAAGAAAGAGTTTTTGGGAAGCTTAAATCTAAAAAGAGATGGTTATAACTCTTGGATGTTGGTAGAATAGGACTTATGAATTGGGGAATGATTAGAAATGGAAGTTGAGAGATTGTATGCCCCATTTCCCTTTATCTCGTTTTGATTTTGCTAATTCAATCACTCCCTTTTGAGTGATAGCCAACGATTGAGTGAAACCTTCTTTTTATGCATTGGAATCCCCTTTCGACCTCACCAATTGAAACCTTTAAGTTATCTTTTGAGCCTGCTTCACTATTAAAAAGAATTTGAATATAAGAAGATAACTTGGACTAGATAGGTGGATCGCTTGCTTTTGGTAATAAAATGGATAATGAAAGTGCTTTGATGATTTGATAAGTAGAGATATTGGTTTGGGATTGATGATGTATCATATTTTGGATGTTAATCCACTAGGCTTTTGCTTAATCTTTTGGCTTTGAGGATTCCACTTTCAAACCTCTCTCTCTCACTTTCCTTAGCGGTTTGCTTGCGGACAAGCAAAGGATAAGTTTGGGGGAGTTGATATCTTATGATTTTTATGCATTATACATTCCATTATGAATGCATCATAGGCAAATCCACTAGCATATAGGTTGTATAGTGCACTTGCATTTGCATATGATAGTTTCAGGTGGTAGGAAGCTAAGTGACCAAGTTGTGGATCAAGGAGGGGTTTTGAAGGTGAAAAGAAGCAGAAAACAGAGCATACCAAGGATTCACACCGGTGAGTGCAAACCGGTGTGAAATGAAGACACGGGAAGGAGCAAGCAACAACCATTCACACCGGCGAACCTAAACATGTGCAATCACTACGGCTAGCCATACCGGTTTACACAAACCAGTATGGTCGTCTGAGTCAACATTTATATGCTATTTTGACTTATTTTGACCCAACTTTTAGTGGGTTAACCCAAGTGTTTTGGGGTTAACCTAATGTATTTTAGTAAACCTATATAAGCTTTTACCCTAATTTTTAGGGAACTAAGCATTATTTTTCCTAAGAATATTTTGTAAACCTTTGGATCTTAAATATTCTTTGAGTTTGATTTCTTGCTTTTGATTGTTATTTTATTTTCCAAATCTTCTTCTAATCATGTCTTATCACACATCTTTCATAAGATTTTGTGCTATCTCTATGATTAGTGAGTAGTGATCTTTAAGTGAATGGTTGGGTAGATTTGGGGAATTAGATGAAGGATTGTGGTGTTTAGGTCTTGTAATTCATAAATCTTCCTATAGTTGATGCCCTTAATGCTAGGATTGAATTGATCTCTCACTTCTAGAAGTTAGGAATTTTGCGTCCCAAAGATGTTCGACAAAATGCCGGAACCAATCTCTATAAGCTAAATGAGGCCTAACCAAGACATTTTGTTATTTAATTTAGTGGTTAAGATAAATTGGATCTTAATATTTCTTAATTGTGTAGTTTTTCAAGAGATTGTCAAAATTGTATAATTAGGAAAAAAATTAGTGCCATGAAAGTGGATTAGTCTAGATTTTGGAATTTAGACCAATGGTTAGCTTAATAGATAAAATAGACACCACATGAATTCATTTGATCACCCAAATCAATTACCTAAACCATTCGCTTAGCCTTTTACCTTTGAATTTCAAGTTTAAATTTATGTTGACTTTTTCCTAATTACTGTTGACTTTTGGACTGTTGACTTTTGTTTGACTTTTTAAATTCTGCATGATTGAATGTTTAAACCGACAATCTTAATGGCGTAGACTAAGCATGATTCAAATAGGATTAATGAGTTGAACTTTACCTGAATTGGATGATATCTTAAGTACTTTAATGACATAATTAAACTTAAGTATTTGCTAGACATATGATTAGCAAATTCTCTGTTTTTCAGAAATCTGATAGTTGTTAACAATGAGTGATTCAAAGTTGAAATACGCTACTATCTCAGTTGTGGATAATTTTTGTTTATACTCTCGAAAAGTATTATGTCGAGTGAATCAAGTCTGCATGGTATTTTGACTCAATAGAGTCTGAATTTGTTTAGATTCATTTCTATTCATGTGGAGAATTGTTGAAACTTAATTTTAGATATTGTCAAAATCAAAGTTATGTTGAAAGAAATTAATGGTTATTGTGAGAAAGTTAAAATTTGTAACTTTTAATAAAAGTAAAGTGAGCAAATATTCCACATGGATTGGAGAATATTGAGATGATTCCTAAAATCTTTTAAAGATATTTCAAAGAGAAACGTAGTTACTTACAAAATCCTCTCTTGCAAGACAATAATTTTTTTTCTTCTTATTTCTCTCTTTGTGTGTAAGAAAATAAAATATCCTTAGTACCATATTCTCCTTCCACTATAAATAAAATACTCCTCTCATTCATTTTATACATTAAGAATTAGAATCCAATAACAAGGAGTAAGTGGCCTAGTGGTGTACCGCCTTTGCTACCTAGTTACCAAACTAGGAATCGAATCTGGCCGCTCGCATAGCAAGTGTATTTTCTCCTATTTATGAAGTTTGGTTACTGGACCGGCCTGTTGTGGTCCAAATATCAATGTGACAAAAACAAAAGAACTAAAATCCAATAAAAGATTATACATAAGAGATCATGAGATCCATATAGATTAGAGATCTTAATGTCTAGAGAAATCATAGATCTTGAGATCCATAGAGATCAAAGATTCATATTTATATCATTATATCAATACACTCCAACAAATCTCTCTTCTCTCTTCTTATTTCTTTTAGAGTAAATCTCGAGAGTATATCGGAGATTTTAGTTTGTAGATTCTATAATCGAGTATTGTGATTATAGTCTTAACGTAGTTATATCATGGAATTCAGAATCTCGAAAAAATGTGCGGGAGATTTAATAAATTAAGGAGAGATGTCATATTTCGCCTTTATGTAATTGTCTACTCCTTAATAAGGTTCTTTTATAACGTTTTAATAATTTTCTAATTCGTGACTTTCCATCTATATTTCGTCATCTACAACTTAAGACTAAAAAACAGTGAAATCGAACAAAAAATACGAGGAAAAAATCACACTTTCCTATTTCAAACTTCGCCCAACAACAATTAAGGTTCCATAATTGTTGTAACCAAGCGTCTATGATTGTTCATTTTGTATTATATCTTCTTCGTGAAAACTCGATCTGTGTGAGAAGAAATCATACTTCTGTTTAGTTTTCTTTGAATTGTGTTTTCCCATTTTCGGCAGAGTCAATGTGTTGATTTTTATTTGGTTTTATTCATATGAGTAATAGCCAATGAGTTAATGAATACTATTTTGGGAAAAAAAAATTGTATATTTTGTATGATGAGTTCTTTATGTGAAGTCACTGTTGAAACTTGAAAGTGCTTTTGTATACTACTTTGTACTCGTAATTGATGTCATGGTTTTACAGAATCTAAAGGTAAAATTATCAATAAAATTATCTACTATGTATTTGGGTAAAATTATATTTTATTAATTTGTATCTTTAAATTTAAGGTGAGATTGAAGACTACTTTGATGAATGGTATGAAGATGCTACAAAGATAACAAGTAGCTATGGAGTATGAGATTGTAACGTGATCTCAGCTGTAATTTCCGCTTTTATAATATGATCTTTTTGTGTGTGTTAAGTTATACTTTTTAGACTATTTCTTTTGTAAAATTTGTATGCTTACATTTATTTTCTGACTCTATAATATTTGGAACATTTTAGGCTCTTCGATATATATTTTTAATATGTTTCAGTTTGTTGTGAATTAAATAAGTTCATATTGGATATATATACATATATATATATATATATATATTGTTGTTAAAACTCAATATTTGTGATTCTAAAAATTATTATTTACTATAATTGTGTACAAGAATCTAAATCTATCACTTTAGTTGCTGGTTTCCAAAATCATTAACAATATAAAGAAAGATATCAATAATTATTTTTGAATTAACTAAAAACTTGCATTTTAACTAGGATACTTGCAGGTTATCCAATACATTATACAGTAAGGTTATGATTTACTTCATAAGAACTTTATGTTTGGGAATTTAATATACTTGAGATAAAACGGGCAGGTTTAAATCAGATTTGGGTAAGGTAGAGTAAAGAAAACTCGTATTAACATCCCTATCTACGGCTAAAACATAGTCTTTAATTAATTTTTTATAATGTAAAACATTGCTGCCAACAAAAAAAAGTTTATAATGTGTAATTCAATAAAAGAGGAAAAAAATCAGAAACATGTTTCAAAACATGAACGTATATTAAAACGGAGAATAGGGGGTCGAGTGTTAAAACAGTGCTGAAGGAGGCCATTTACACCCTTATCACCGATAACTTGTAGTGCAGGAAGTTTGTTACGGATAGACCTGTCAATGTTGGAGATGATAGTGGAAGACGGAGTTAGCTCCTGGCTATATCTACGATTTTTATGCTCATCCAAACACGATAAATGAAGCTCGGGAAAGCCAAGCGTAGGATGAAAGGCAATCCTTCTATAAGAAGGATGAAACTCTTATTAGTATTAACAGAGAATTACAGACTTATATATTGGGACAATGTACAACCCTAAGAGACATAAAAGGAATGTACAAAAATATGGAAACAAGATATGTGATGATATATGATTGATATGCTAACATGCTCCCTCAAGATGGGCGAGACTTGTTGAGACCAATCTTGTCAATGAGAAGAGTGAACTTGGCACGAGATAACGGTTTTGTGAGGGCATCGGCAAGTTGATCAGTAGTAGAGATGTGTGAGACGCGAATAGTACCAGATTGGATTAGATCACGGATGTAGTGGTAATCCACAGCGACATGTTTCTTTTTGGAGTGAAAAACAGGATTTGCAGAGTTATGTCGCTCCTACATTGTCACAGTAAATAACAGTAGGCTGAAGAAACGGAATGTGAAGTTCTCGGAGCAGAGAGTGTATCCATTCTAGTTCAGTTGCAGTTGTTGAGACTGCTCTGTACTCAGCCTCGGTAGAGGACCGTGCAACGGTTTTCTGTTTCTTGGAAGACCAAGAGATGAGATGCTTACCATTGTCGACAAGAGAGGCTCTAGTTGAGAAACGATCATGAACATCACCAGCCCAATCGGCATCAGAGAAGGCGTGAAGTCGTGGTGAGTTGTGGGCAGAATAAAAAAGTCCTCTTTTTTTAGAACCACAGAGATAACGCAAGATGCGCTTGGCTGCGCTCCAATGATCAGCAGTTGGTCTATGCATATATTGGTTCAACTTATTTATGGCATATGCAATGTCAGAACGAGTTAGTAGTAGGTACTGTAAACTGCCAATGACCATGCGAAACTCAGTAGGATTTGCGTGAGCTGGACCATGAGCCGAGAGTTTGAGATTATCAGACAGAGGTGTTGAAATTAGCTTTGCAAGCTGCATATTGTTGCGATTGAGTAGATCATGGACGTACTTAGATTGTGTGAGAAGAAGACCATAATCTGTTCTTGAAGCTTCAATTCCAAGAAAGTAAGAGAGAGAGAGCCAAGATCCTTGAGGGAGAAAAGCGATGCAAGTTTATCAATAAAGGACTGAACTGTAACAGTAGAGTTGCCAGTAACCACGATGTCATCAACGTAAACAAACAACAAGATCATGTGAGGCCGTTGGAAAAAGACAAAAAGAGATGTGTCAGCATGTGAATTAACAAAACCTGCCTGAAGCAAAAATTGACGAAGTGCATTATACCAAGCACGGGGTGCTTGTTTAAGACCATAAATTGCTTTCTTCAATTTGCATACATAGTTGGGGTGATTTGGATCAATGAACCAAGAGGTTGATCCATATAAAAATCCTTAAGTAGTGGCCCTTGAAGAAATGCATTGTTAATATCAAGCTGTCGAAGTGGCCAGCCATGATTGACAGCATGACTTAGAGCTAGCCGAATGGTTGTAGGCTTAACCACAGGACTGAAAGTCTCAAAGTAGTTCCAGGGCGTTGGTGAAAACCTTTGGCGACTAAACAAGCCTTGTAACGATCAATCTATCCAGAAGGAAGTAATTTTAGTCTATATACCCAGCGACAACCAACCACATTTGAAACAAATTCAGGTGGAACCAACTCCCAAGTATTGTTTCGAAGACATGAATCAAATTCTGCAGACATAGCACTTCTCCATTTCTCATGTTTGAGAGCCTATAAATAGGTACATGGCTCAGAAGGCATCGAAAATTCTGCAACCAAAGACAGTTTATTAATTGGTTTAAGAATATTGTTTTTGGACCGCGTTGTCATTTGATGCAGATTGGTTGGTACAGGTTGAGAGACTGATGACTCAGGAATCTACAGAGACTGAGTATCAGAGGTTTAAGTTGGAGCAGCTATAGAGAGTGGTGAATCATGTGCTCGCAGAGGAGAATCAGCCAATGGTGATCCAGGAGCAACAGAGGAGACAGTATGGTGATCTGTCGGATGGGATTGAGTAGAGGAGGACATAGACGAAGCAGCTTGTTGCAAAGACTGAGTTGTAGAGGGAGGCATATCATGCACATGTTCAGGTGGTGAAGGACCATCAGTCGGGTGCTGAGGCGTTAAAGGGGTCTGCAGTGGTCGCGTAACAGGAAGAATTGAAAGGAAAGATGATGCAGTATTTGAGGCAGATTGAGTGGAAGAATTGGTGGAAGTTGAAGAAGGGAATTGATAGGGAAAGGTGTGTTCACATAGTTGAACATGTCGTGAGACAAATAGCCGTTTAGACTGAGGTTCAAAACATAAGTAACCACTCTGTGATGGTGAGTACCCAAGAAAAACACAGGTTTTTGAGCGTTGTTGTAGTTTAGTGGTGTTGTAAGGGCGTAAGCAAGGATAACATAAGCAGCCAAAAATGTGAAGTTTTGAGAGATTTGGTGGTTGATTAAACAGAACCTCAAATGGAGTTTTGTAATTAAGAGCAGAGGAAGGCAAACGATTGATGAGGTAAGTTGCACAAGAGAATGCAAAGGACCATAATGTGTTTGGCAATGAGGCGTGAGAGAGTAAAGCAAGGCCTGTGTCAACCACATGTCTATGTTTCCTCTCAGAGAGACCATTGTGTTGAGGAGTGTGAGGTGGTGAAGTTAAGTGTGAGATACCATTACTTGCAAGATAGGATTTCATCACAAAAAATTCACCGCCATTGTCAGAATAAAAATTGACAATTCGAGTTTGAAATTGATTTTCAGTGAGAGCTTTAAAACGAATGAAAACAACAAGAACATCTAACTTCCTCTTGAGAGGATAGAACCATGTATAACGTGTGAAGTGATCCACAAAAATCACATAATACTTGTAATTTTCAAAAGATAGAGTTGGAGATGTCTGAGAAGAAAAATTCAAGTGGTGAAGTAGATACAATTAAAGAGGTACCAAATGGTAAACGTTGGATTTTATTAATAGCACATGAACTGAAAACTGAAATCATTGAATTTATGTTTGACAATGGTAATGAAAAACGAGAAACAATGCGTTTGAGAGAAGCTAAATGAGGGTGACCAAGGAGATGATGCCAATCACTTAAGGAAGTTCTTAAAACAGTAAAATCTTGAATGAGAGAGGAAGAGTGCGGCCATTGATACATCTCTTCTTTAACCTTTCCTGTTGTTACTGGAGCCCCCGACGTTAGATCCGTCACCTGAAACGCCATAGGATCAAAGGTTACTGCCACATTATTGTCAACACACAAGCGATAAACAGATAACAAATTCTTGGTGATAGTTGGAACACATAAGACATGGTTCAAAGTGAGATCTCTGTTAGAGGAAGGAAGACGCATAGAACCAGTATGCGTAATAGCTAAACATGTGCCATTGCCAATCTTGACAACATCAGAACCTTGGTAGGCATCGTGAAGAGCAAGATTGCTTAAGTCAGAGGTGATATGATGCGAGGCACCACTATCAAGTAAACAAGAAGAGGAATCACTTGAAGCAGAGGCAATATTGGCAGAAGGTGGTTGTTGCTAAATGAGACGAAACCTTGGACATCTCGGAGCACTGTGACCTGCAACACCACACGCCTAACGCTTCCCTTGATAGCCATGACGATTACTGTTGTTGCTGTTGTGTTGAGGACGATTATATGACGAAGAGTCAGGAACCGAGGATACATCATAATGGATGGGGTTGGGATTACTGTTGCGACGCCAAGAGCCCTTGTTTTTGTGGGTGGAAAGATTAGCAGTAATAGGGAGATATTCTGAGAAATACAGTGCACGAAGGATAGCCACTTCCTTGTGCAAAAGCCTTTCGTGAAGCTCAACAACAGTTACAGAGGTATCTATGTTGGTAATGGAGTCAATCACACACTGATATCCAGCAGGTAGGCCTTCAAGGATATGATCAATGAAATCTTCATGATCAAGAGACTTACCAAGAAGAGCCAACTGATCAGCTTTGGTTTGCATAAGTTGAACATATTCATCAACAGATCTAGAGACTTTGGTGATAGTTTTGAGACTATCTTTGATTTGTTTGATGTGGCCACGAGTGGGTTTTCCATAAATACCAGAGAGAATGTTCCAGGCTTCAAGAGTGGTGGTGGCACGTGCAACAAGAGATTGAAGCGGAGTAGAGATGGTACCAATGAGAGCTTGGAAAATAAGGTTGTCTTGTCTTCTCCAGGTAGTGTAACGAGGATTGACGGTGTCAACAACGTTAACTATGAGAATGGCAGCAGGAATCTCGGTGGCATCAGTGACATACCCAAGAAGATCTAGGCCATCAGGCATGAGACGAATCTGAAGGCTCCAAGTAATGTAATTGGAGGTGGTAATTTTGGTGATACTACTCATATTGACCGAGTAAATCGGTGACTGCAAATCAGCAGGGTTTGGGAGAGTTGTAGTGTCATTGGTAGAATGATCAATTTGGGTTGTCATTGAAGAGAATGAATAAGATAAGAAGCAGCTAGGTTTTTCGTTAGAAAGAAAAAGAAACCTAGACCTGCTCTGATACCATATAAGGAGGATGAAACTCTTATTAGTATAAACAGAGAATTACAGAGACTTATATATTGAGAAAATGTACAACCCTAAGAGACATAAAAGGAATGTACAAGAATATGGAAACAAGATATGTGATGATATATGATTGATATGCTAACACCTTCTGTGTCGTAGTAGAGCAGAGGATGCTTGTTAGAGTGTCACACATGTCGGAGAAATGTATCACAACTTGAGCATCAACTCAATAAGAGAGAGGGAGAGAGAAAGAATGTTGAACATATTTGATTAAAAGAAATGTTACAACTAGTTTATGATTTTATACTAACTCATACTCTTAACCAATTCTATCTAACCAATAACAAACTAATAACAATTACTTAACCATTCTAATACACCGCTTTCAAGCCTTAATCTGAGTATTATGAAGATAAAGGCTTGAAATGGACATTTTGGCTAACAAATGATGAAAATATGATGATGGCAATGGATTACTGAAGTTATCAGCATGTTGCTTTCGTGTGTCGATGTGAGAAGTAGCATATGCAAGTGCACGATATTCGGCCTCTGCACTACTCCTATTGACCATTCTCTGCTTTGTTGATTTCCAAGAAACCAAAGATGTACATAAGTAAACACAATAGCCTAAAAAAGACCTTCTAGTGTCCAAACATGCTGCCCAGTCAGAATCTGCAAAAGCATTAACACATAGATTAGTGTCTGCTAAGTAGCATAAGCTTTGACCAGGATTAGACGACATATCTGATGATCCTGTGAGCTGCAACCATGTGAATGTCTGTTGGTTTAGAAAAAAACTGACTCAACTTGTGAACAACAAATGTTATATCAGGTCTGGAAATAGTCAGATAGAGCAGCTTCCCAATAAGCTCTCGGTATGGTGTTGAATTTGGCAAAGACTCTCTCAATTCAATACCGAGATTAACAGTAGGATCCATAGGAACTGTACAAGGTTTAGATGCTAACAAACCTGCATCTGCAATCAAATCTAAGGTATATTTCCTTTGGCAAAAAGATACCTTCGAAGTCCTTGCAATTTCCAGGCCAAGAAAGTATTTCAGTGGTCTTAAGTCCTTGATTTTAAATGATTTATGCAATAACAGTTTCAAATCTTTCACAACAGAGTCATTGTTACTTGCAATTAAGATAGAATCTACATATACCAAGAGGGAAATGAAAGATGTACCTGTTGTCGTGACAAAAATTGTGTGTTCGGATGGATATTTCACAAAGCCATCATACAGTAAAACAAAGGAGAATCGATGATACCACTATCGTGAAGTTTGCTTAAATCCATACAATGATTTTTGTAGTTTACACACTGGATCAGCAGGAAAAATGGTACCTTCAGGAGGAGTATAACCAAGTGGTAGAGCCATGTATATCTCCTTCTCTAAATGTCCATTCAAGAAAACATTAGACACATCCATTTGTGTCAAGCTCCATCCCAATTTAGCTGCAAGGGCCAAAATCAATTTTATGGTTCCTAGCTTTGCAACAAGGGAGAATGTATCCATGTAACCCACACCTTCTTGTTGACTAAAACCCTGTGCCGCAAGCCTGTCTTTATATCTATCAATAGATCCATACGGGTTATATTTCAGCTTGTAAACCCATTTACAACCAACAATGTTCTTGCCTTGTGGTCTTGAAACAACTGTAAATGTGTTATTAAGCTAAAGAGAAGACAACTCTTCATTCATACCTTTAATCCAATGAGGTGACTTTATGGCTTGTGCAAAAGTACGAGGTTCTATATTAGTACTAATAGAAAGGATATATTGTTTGTAAGTAGGTGATAATGAATCATAAGATAAAATTGAAGATAAAGGATAAGGTGTAGTAGGTGTTAAAGAAGTATGAGATGTTTGAGTTGCCAAATAGAAATGATAATCAGAAAGATAACCTGGAGCTTTGGACCTCCGTCTTCATCTATGTGTATTAGTCACAGATGTAAGTTGATCATAATGATTATCAGTAGGGATAGAGCTAATGGTGTTAGTATTAGTAGCGTTAGGAACATGAACAGATGCTGGACTAGATGTATTAACAGATGTAGGATCATATGGCACTGAATAACTAGAACCAGAGTATAAATGCATATGATTAGTAGATGTAGAAACTGTTTCTAAATGCATATGAGATGCAGGTAGACTAACAACACCAATGTCTAAATGATCAACAAGAGTTATATCTAGTGAAGACAAAGGAAAAATTGAAGCTGAAAACAAATCATAATCAATAGAAACTAAATGAGTTGTTTTAAAAAGAAAAATATTTTAATGAATCACAAGGTTACGAGTTATAGAAATCACACTAGTATCTAAATCTTAAACCTTATAACCCTTGTAACCAGAAGGATATCCAAGAAAAAAAAAATGGAGTTGCCCATGGACTAAACTTATTTATAGTTTTAGGAAAGTAGACACATAATAAAGAGAACCGAAGAGACGTAAAGCAGAGTAATCATGTTTCTTATTGAGAAATTTCTCATAAGGTGAAACATTATCTAGCAGAAGAGCAGGGGTCCTATTAATCAAGTAAACAGCAGTCTTCACACAATCTCCCCAAAAACATAGTGGAACTTTAGATTGAAAATACAAAGCTCTAGCCACATTTAAAAGGTGTTGATGCTTCCTTTCAACTACTGAATTTTGTTGAGGAGTATTGATATCACTCGATTTTGATATCTTTGAGTGAGTATTTATACTTGCTATTTGTCCAAACACTCGAGAGTTATTGGAGAATGCCAAAAAGACGTTTCCGTCCTCAAGATTTATCTTAGGTTTTCCTTATTAGGTTTTTTTTTTACTTCTATATAAGTAAGAAATTAACAACAATCATTACAGACACATATACAATTCACAAAACAAATCATTATTTTGAGAACTTTTCTGAGAGAGACGAATACTGACACTTGTATTTTGGAGAAGAATTTTGAACTCTCTATTTACTTTAATTAAATTCTAGTTTTTGAATATGCTTTCTCAATTAATGATTGTTAATTGCATGGCTATGTCTGAGTAGTCTCTTTGTTAGGTTTTAGGAATTTCCCAGGGAAAACAAGTTTTGATGGTTAGGGTTTGACTTTAATGGATTTAAATTGTTTGGTTCTTAGTCTAGATTTGTTATTATTGCTTGAATTAGCCTGATCACCTAGTTCATGATTTTAGGTTAATAAATACAAAGGGATTTGGTTTATCTAATATGACCTAGTCTAGATGAATAAGTATCTTTGCTTGCGAGAGTATTGTCTTAGAATGCTTATGAACATATCGAATCTGTAATCATTGCATGATTTAATTATCTGATTTAGAGATCTAAGATTTCGGGAGAAAGTTAGTCTTTATTTCTAGAAATTCTATCATAGGGGTCTTATACTGCGAGAGATGATTAGTCTATTGATGTCTTTTGAGTTGAAAACTATTTTCATTGTTAATCTTGCTTGTCAACCTAAATCTCAAACCTGAATACCTGTGGAACTTCCCTATTTCCTAACGTTTTATTCTATTGGTTTACATTCACTTTTTAATCATTCTTTTTACTTTTAAATCGTTTTAAAAACATTCCCTCTTTTATCTTGTCTTAGCTAGAATCTATTTTTTAACTGAGAGTCGTACTGTCTGGTCTCTGTGGGATCAACCCTTTACTGTTCTACAAGGATCTGTTCTCTGCAGTATAGATTTAGGATTAAAACCGGAAGTCTAGCAGAAGCGCCAGTTCATCCAAACCAATGGCTGATAACGTAATTTAGAATCTGATCATCCCCTTAGGACAGAACTCCCAGATCCCTCCAGGATTGGAGCAAATAGGACAGTTGGCGCTAGACCAACAAGGAGGTAACGACAATCAAGCGCCGCCGTTAAATCTTGAAATAGATGCAAACCGAAGAGCTAAAAACGCCAATCTAGGCGATGGAAATGGCGAACAAGTCCCACCAGGACCGAATCGAAATCGCCCACCTCCCCCAAAATAGGGTACTTGTTGGATATTTCAACAACCTTGAAGCCTTCCTAGTCAATAGGAACGCCCTCCACCCTCCACAGCCTCATAGACAGGACTACTAGTTCCCATTTCAGCTGATCCAGTTGCTACGACAATACGACAAACCAGTTTCATGGCTTGTCTACTGAGCATCCTATGGATCAAATTGATAGCTTTGAAGACATTTGCAGCACTACTCAGCTGAATGGATTCTCTAAAGACTTTGTGCATTGTAAGCTCTTCAATCACTCTTTAGCTGATATAGCTCTGAGGTGGCTTAAGTCATTACCTGCTAACTCGATAGAAACTTGGGATGAGTGCAAAGCCAAGTTTTGAACCACTTTACACCTCAACCAGAACCAATAATTCGAGAAGTAAGATCTCTCAATTCCAGAAAGGACCTGTGGAATCCTTCTATGAAGCATAGGACAGGTTCAAAGAGTACATGCGGGATTGTCCCCATCACAGTTTTTTTTCTGAATTGAACCTGTTGAACACTTTCTTTAGAGTTATTGATCAGAAATACCAACTCTCTCTATACACAGCTAGTAATGGAGATTTCATGACTAAACATGTCAATGAAGCTTACAAGATAATCGACAATCTTGCTGCTAGTAATAACAACCATTGTCCAGATTATGATCGAAGGGTTCGATCATCGAGTTCAGATTCTTCTGGACTAGCAGAGGTGAAGGAGTTTCTTACTCAGTTTCTCAAGAAACATAATGAGAAGCATGTTAGTTTTGCTGAAGATGTTGAGAAAGTTAATAGCCAGGGACACAGAGTGTACAACCAAGGGTACAATCCATGTTACAAAATGGTAATATGTCATGGAGGAGTACTAATGTTGTGAATCCTCAAGATCAGTCTTATCCTCCTCAGAATACCTTTGCACAGAAGTCTGGACAGACATTTGTCCAGAAATCGGGTTTTCAACAAACCCCTCAACCTAATTTCCAGCAAACGGTTCAAACTCAAGTGCAAGAAGATAATAAGATGGAGGTGATGTTGAAGCAAATATTAGAGAGTCAACAACAGTCTGAAAAGAATTTGAATGCAAAGCTGGATGGTATGTATAACAATTTGAACAACAAGTTCGAATCATTTTCTACTCATGTGAAGAAGTTAGATGTACAAGTGGCTCAAACTTCTGAAGCAGTTAAAAGACAAGCTGGTATGCTACCTGGAAAGGTTGAAAATAATCCCAAGGGATATATCAAGGAACTGAATTCAAGTTCTGATGGAAAGGATAAAAAGTCTGCAGAATCTACAGATTTTCTGAATGGGAAAAGTGATGTAGAGGTTCAAATCGATCGATCAAAGGAGGGATCAATCGATCCAAAGTTACGGAAAAGCTCAGAAGCTTCCGACCGATCGAACCAAATTCCAAAGAACAAAGGGACCAATAGATCCAAGGAGACATCGATCGATCCACCTTCAAAACCTGCACCAAGTTCAAAGCAACTTGCTAAGATTCAAACCTCTTACCCCAACAGACCTAAGGCCTGTACTGAAGAACACATGTACTATGATATTGTTTCTCAGCAGTTTCTTTCGTTAAGAAGACTTCATAAGTTAGAGAACCCAGGTGAGTTCATGATTTCAATAAAGGTTAAAGGAGTCCTATTTAATTAATCGTTGTGTGACACTGGTGCTAATGTTAGCATCATGTCAAAGATGGTAGCTGAGAAGCTGGGACTTAGGGATATACAACCTTCGGGAATGTCGTTTTCTTTGGCTAACAATTATGCCGTGGCTTCTAGAGGTTTTGTATCTGATGTTATGGTGCAAGTGGGAGATTGCATAGTCCCTGTTGATATCGATGTCTTTGACACGAATGGGAATTGTGAAGGATCGTTAGTTTCGGGGAGACCGTTCTTAGCACCAGTAGGAGTTGTGATGCATATTCCTCAGAAGAAAATCTACCTCACCAACATCCAGAAAACATACTACTATCCCTTAGTACCCTACATACCGACAACAAGGATCATAGTGATCAAAGAGGTAAAAACGGAGCAGGCCTCTCAAACCGAATCTAAAGACTCTGATGTTAAAGTCATGAGCAATGAATCTCAAGTTCCACTTAAAGGTTCTACCCCAAGAATGAAGAAGAGGGGGGAAGATAAACTTACAGAACATCGATGAGAATTCCGAGTTGGATCTGGATGATCAAGGAAAAGAAAAGGTTGCACCAAAACTGGTTTCAAAAGACAAGGGTAAAGGTGAAGGAAGTTTGAAAGAAGGCAGGAAGAAAACTCATATGACTTTGATTCCCAAGTCAATGGGTGAAGAATGGGTTGATTATAGAGTGAAGAGTAAAGGCTTTCCAAAACCTTTCTCTAAGGTTAGGATTCCTTTTGTTCAAGGTCTTAAAAACAAAGGGAAGAATTTCAAGAAGGAAACAATGAATAAGATGTTGAAGCTGCATATATCTGAAAAGGATGGTAGAACTATAGCCGGAACTGAATTAGATTCAGCATAGAAGTTAAGTGGGTCTTGCTATAGACATTAAATAAAGCGATGAGTGAGAGGCAACCCACTAATTTGATTTTTCTTCTTTGGTTTTTCTAGAGTCAGTTCTAATTAGTTAACTAATCTATTAATTTTTAGTTTTGTGTTTAAGAGATGTTTCAGGAAAATTCAAAAATTTAGGTCGGACATACAGATCGATCGATCCGTTTATGGATCGATCGATCCATGCCCATGAAACTTTCAATACGTTATCAGAGATCGATTCATCCTTCTAGGGATCGATCGATCCATCGTACGAAAATTTCAGGCGATCTTTGTTCCAAGTAAGTACTGAACTTCTTTTGAACTATTCATTTTCCTATTTATTTAATGGTCATTATTCCTTCTCTTGGGTTTATTTCACACCGAGACGGTGTGATGTAAGTTTGGGGGAGGGAGTATAGTTACTAGTCATATTTTATGTCTTTTTGATGTTTCATCAGTTTAATAAAAAATTTTAAAAATTTTCAGTTTTTAATTAGTCATGTCAAGTCGAGTCGAAGGAACAATGACCATAATCTGTGACGATAACCAACCTAGTGTGAGTATAGTATTGATCGTTTTAGATTACTGGCTTAGATTTAACTGATATGTTTACGATTGGAACCCCATTGCTGATTGTTTCATTTTTGAAAGTCTGGATCTTTTGGATAGTTGATGATTTGATGCTAGCTTTGCCATGATAGGACTTAATATTGAACTTAATTTCTCTTGCTTTTGGTGGTAAGATACTTTGAAAGCTAAGTTTCTTGCTCTTCAGTGTTTTGTAAAACTGACAAGTTCTTTCACTATGATCCCGATCCTTTCTCTCCCTCCCTTGAGAAAATAGAAAAAGTGTTGAAAGCGTGACCTAGAAGTCCTTAGTCATTGTCGGGCTGCTAAAAAGCAGTAAGGCTATCTACAATGGTTCAAATAATTCAACTCCTCTTTTTCACTTTTAGCATTCCACATCATCATCTCTCTCCTCCACATATCAATTCAACACATATTCAACTTTTATACTCTACAATGGTTTTGTTTAATAAAATTCAACCTCCTACCCCACCACTTTTATTGCATATATTTTTTATTTTTTAAATTTATAATTATATGACTAAAATTAATAATAATCTATTAGAACTAAATTAAAACAATTAAAATCATATCTTTTGAAAAAAAATTATTTTCTTGTTTTACTTAAATTATTTTTACAAATAATAAACACAAGATAGTTGTTTTTAATTAAAATATTAAAATTAATAAATTTAGATGCAATACGACATATTTATTTTTGTATTACAAATGTATTTATGGTATTGCAGATTTATTTCTTGTATTGCAGATTTATTTTCGTATTGGGTATTAAAATGATTGTTATTGAGATCCATTGATGATTTTTTATCTGTGTCCAAATCAAATGAAACAAGCTTCTATTTATAGAGGAAAAAATATTATGAATTTTGATATAGAATTAATAAATATAAAAAATAATTTATTATACAATAATTGAGGACAAATAATATGGGTGAAAAAAAAATCTAGAATCTTAAAAACCAATAGAAATTCAACACCTAATATTATCTATATACAATTAATATTTAATTTTTGGCAACTAATCATATGATGACACGTGTCATCATGGGACCCCAAAGTTGTGATTCAACTCGATTGAATCTATTCAACCACATTTATGCCACCTCATTTTTTTCTTTATTCAACTCACCATTGTAGCTATTAAATGGTTGAATAATTTTATTCAACCTCCCATTGTAAGTAGTCTAAGAAAAGAAAAATGCAGAAAAGTGCGAAAGTAAAAAAGAAGAGAAAAAGCAGAAAAGTGCGGAAATAAAAAAAAGGAAGTGAGAAAGGGGGAAAAAGGGTCAGGACCAGAAGTCGTTGGATGCTCTGTTTGGTATGGGCATTTTGATAGAATCGGTGATTGTGCGCATTGAATCAAAACCCCATAGGTAAGAATGCATATATTCTAATCAAATTGAACTTAATGAGCTGGTTGAGATGACTTGATGGTTTGATTGATGTTGGATTTAGAGTAGGAAACATGCTTTTAGTTATGTGGTGGTGAACTAAAACATGCTTTCATAATGGTTGTTTAGGATTGGTGTCTTTTAAGTTTTGATATTTATGCTTAAGGTTGCTGAGATTCTGAGAGTTCATGTGTGGTTTCAAAAGCTTTTCTCTAGATTGGGTCTTGCTTCACTTGTGAAAAAGTATGAGGTTCTGTATCAGTACTAATAGAAAGGATATATTGTTTGTAAGTAGGTGATAATAAATCATAAGATAGAACTGAAGATAAAGAATAAGGTGTAGTAGGTGTTAAAGAAGTATGAGATGTTTGAGTCGCCAAATAAAAATGATAATCAGAAAGATAACTTGGAGCTTTGGACTGCCGTCTTGATCTATGTGTATTAGTCACATATGTAAGTTGATCAGAAGGATTATCAGTAGGGATAGTGCTAATGGTGTTAGTATTAGTAGCTTTAGGAACATGAACAGATGTTGGACTAGATGTATTAACAGATGCAGGGTCATATGGCACTGAATAACTAGAACCATAGTCTAAATGCATATGATTAGTAGATGTAGAAACTGTTTCTAAATGCATATGAGATGCAGGTAGACTAACAACACCAATGTCTAAATGATCAACAAGAGTTATATCTAGTGAAGACAAAGGAAAAATTGAAGCTGAAAACAAATCATAATCAATAGAAACTAAATGAGTTGTTTTAAAAAGAAAAATAGTTTCATGAATCACAAGGTTACGAGTTATAGAAATCGCACTAGTATCTAAATCTAAAACCTTATAACCCTTGTAACCAGAAGGATATCCAAGAAAAAAAAATGGAGTTGCCCGTGGACTAAACTTATTTATAGTTTTAGGAAAGTAGACACATAACAAAGAGAACCAAAGACACGTAAAGCAGAGTAATCAGGTTTCTTATTGAGCAATTTCTCATAAGGTGAAACATTATCTAGCAGAAGAGAAGGGGTAATATTAATCAAGTAAACAAGTCTTCACACAATCTCCCCAAAAACATAGTGGAAAATTAGATTGAAAATACAAAGCTCTAGCCACATTTAAAAGGTGTTGATGCTTCCTTTCAACTACTGAATTTTGTGAGGAGTATTGGTATTACTCTATTTTGATTCCTTTTAGTGAGTATTCATACTTGCTATTTGTCATCATTCAAGTATTTTCTATGTGTTTTTGGTATATTTTCATGATTCCAGGTTTTTTGGACGTTCTGGAGCAAAAAGGTCGTTTTGTGCACAAAATGGATTCAATTTGACGAATGCAGAAGCAGATTTCAGCAGAAGAGCCGGAAGTTGATCGAAATTTGGAGATGTTTCTATGAATGGAAATAGCTTAAATTTTAACTCAAACTGGTACATGAGTTAGCTTTCATTTGAAAGTGAATTGAGGTTAATCCATTGAAGCAATCAAAAGTTATGACGATTTTACTGAATCATGTGCAGCACGTGAAGGAGCAGATCGCTCGATCCACACCTGGATCGATCGATCTTGAAGACTACCAAACTTTCATAAGTTTAGATCGATAGATCCACACTTGGATCTATCGGTCCAAAAACTCGAGAATTATTGGAGAATGCCAAAAAGACGTTTCCGTCCTCAAGATTTATCTTAGGTTTTCCTTATTTGGTTTTATTCTTTTATTACTTCTATATAAGTCGGAAACTTAGGGTTTATTTTAACAACAATCAGTACAGACACATATACAATTCACAAAACAAATCATTTTTTTGAGAACTTTTCTGAGAGAGACGAATACTGACACCTGTATTTTGGAGAAGAATTTTGAACTCTCTATTTACTTTAATCAAATTCTGGTTTTTGAATACGCTTTCTCAATTAATGATTGTTGATTGCTTGACTATGTCTGAGTAGTCTCTTTGTTAGGTTTTAGGGATTTCCTAGGGAAAACAAGTTTTATGGTTAGGGTTTGACTTTAATGAATTTATATTGTTTGGTTCTTAGTCTTGATTTGTTATTATTGCTTGAATTAGCCTGATCACCTAGTTCATGATTTTAGGTTAATAAATACAAAGGGATTTGGTTTATCTAATCTGACCTAGTCTAGATGAATAAGTATCTTTGCTTGCGGGAGTATTTTCTTAGAATGCTTATGAACATCGAATCTGTAATCATTGCATGATTTAATTATCTGATTTAGAGATCTAAGATTTCGGGAGAAAGTTATTCTTTATTTCTAGAAATTCTATCATAGGGGTATAATACTTCGGGAGGAGATTAGTCTATTGCTGTCTTTTGAGTTGAGAACTATTTTTATTGCTAATCTTGCTTGTCAACCTAAACCTCAAACCTGAATACCTGTGGAACTTCCCTATTGCCTAGCGTTTTATTCTATTGGTTTACATTCACTTTACTTTTAAATCGTTTGAAAAAAATTCCCTCCTTTATCTTGTCTTAGCTAGAACTGATTTTTAACTGAGAGTCGCACTGTCTGGTCTCTACGGGATCGCCCCTAATTGTACTACAAGGATATGTTCTCTGCAGTATAGATTTGGGATTAAAAGGGTCCCTAAGGATGCAGTAATTGGGTAGTGTTCCTCCTCAAACTTCCTAAGTGTCTAACATACCTGAAACAAGGGCTATCCCTAGACGATAGATTCAAAAGCAATCAAATCCAATTCCTTGACAGATAAAATCAAACTAGGTGGTATCGAGACCTAACTTCCATTAGCGAAAGTATACCTAATAAGCATCACGAACCAATCTACCTAAGCCAATAAGCCTCCTAAACGTATAATTCCTTAGGCTGAGACGCAGATCATAAGCATCTAATTCCTTAGGCGAGGATGCAAATCTCTGAAATCACCATGATCAGGCACTTCATTGAATACTTTTCGGGTGCTAAAATGCCTAATTTTGGATCTCAACGGGTTAAGTCAAAATGAGTATTAAGCACAATGAAATAGAAGGGAACTATTAAACTATAAAGCTTAGACACCTAGGAGGAACAAGGAAATATCACTACCCTATCCCATCCCCAAGGAACCTAAGTCACTACTCACAAAGCATGAATGATGCAAAATCAAAGGAACATGAAGACCTAGCTACTAAGGAAAACATTTAGATCTAAGGTCAACAACAAAGGAAAAATTATAAAAACCTAAAACTGGAGAAGAAGACAAAAACGAACAAAGATGCAGAAGATGAAGATCTAAAATTTCAAGAACACCAACCCATAAAATAAGAACTTCAATGGAACAGTAAACAAAAACAGAGGAAATGATCAAACTAAAAACGAGATTAAAAGCTTCAAAACTTAAATCAACATGCATCAGATAGTTCATAGCCCTAATATATGTAGGAAAAAAAAATAGAAGATTAACATAAACTTAGAAGAAATATGGGTTTTGAAATGAAGAACATTAAGAACAAAGAAAGAAATTATGCACCTAAGACAAAACCTAAAAATGGCAAAAGAAAAAGACTCCCTTCAAATGGAGTCATTTATGGCTTTATATAGTGTTTAGGAAAAGCCCTAAAACACATAAAGACAAAAACAAATCCTTAAAACAGATCTTGGATCAAGTCCATCTTGGTTCGAGTTGCTCGGGTTGGAGCTGCTTGGGCTCGAGCTGAAGAACGCATGTGATCGAGCCATGTAAAAAATTGTGCAGAGAGTGATCAAGGTGGCCAAAGTAGGGTGGAAACTTGGCCGAGATAAGATATGGTTTGGCTCGATCGCCGGATCGAGCCGGAGTTGGCCTAGATCGCGAGATCAAGCCGAGAAAGTGCATGGTCGAGCTGGCTAATCGAGCCGAGCCTAGGAGATCAAGCTGGGCTAAGGTGAAGATCGAGCCAGGCTATCATGGAGATCAAGCGGGCCAAGGTGAGTTTGATCCGTGATCGAGCCGAAGGATGTCAGGCTTGAAGGTTTGGCTCAACGGTGATCGAGCCGAAGGATGTCTGGCTCGATGGCTGGGTTAAATCCCGACTTGTTCTACGCATGATCTTGTTCCGTTCCACGCATTTCCCTTTACTTCTCCAAATTCGCAACAACATCCTAAAAGCTCTTGAAAGTCCTGAAAAATCTCCAAAATGCATGTATATGCAAATGCTAATGCAAAAACTATAAAAATCACAAACTTTGCTAATAACATCTATAGATGCAACATATGAACAATAAAAGACTAAAAAGTGATACTAAATGACTTCTAAAACCATAAAAATACAGAGACATCAACTCCCCCAAACTAAATTCTTGCTTTCCTTTAAGCAAGTTATTCAGAAGTCTGGGTGAGAGGTTTGAAAGTGGGAACTCAAAACCAAAATACGTTGCTAACACATGTAATATAAATATCCTGGTTACTAGTTCTAGAATGCAATCATAAACTTAAAAACCTTAGACATACTCATCACAGTTCATCACACACCAATTCCTAGCCATACTTCCTTTTCATACCATTGCTCCCCAAACTTTCTAGTAGCATATTTTGTTTCTTTTTCCATTCCTCTAAGTTTCTTCCTCTACCCTTCCTTTTACCACTACTAATACCCTTTCATTATTTCTACCTAAACCAATACCTAAAATTAAATCCCACCTAGTCCTATCTAGTCCAAAACGCGTGGACTAGAACTACATGAGATCCTATTCATGTCAGTTCGAACCTACGTTCAACTAAGCTCATTCCATAAAGGTCTTGCCACTCCGTAGTAAATTTATGGCTTGAAAGAAGGCAAGGTTCAAGGGTAGGGATTCTACTTGGGTTAACAAGAGTAGCGAAATGGTAGAAGATAACCCATATATGTATATATTATCCATGAGTTCATATTCATCACACAAGCATGATAGTTATATATTCAAATTCAAGTTCTAATAGATAAGGGAAAACTTAAAATCACAACATGCTTCAGGAGATAAATGATCATGCAAGTTCAGATTCCAAGCAGGGTGCAGGTTTACTTCAAACTAGTTCAAGATGTATTAGACAACTAATAACTAGGGCACTTACATTTTCTGAGAAAACATCACACTTACAAGGTTACTATCTTCCTAGTTCCCTATGTAGATGCAAATGACAAACCTATAAATCTAACATCCTAAATGTAACTACATGAACACTCTGTTTTTGAAAGACAATTTTTTTAAAAAAATTCAAATTTGTATGGTGTTTCTATGCTATGCAAGGATGGAGACAAATGAACAAACAGAAAAACTTCATTAGTGATAGTCCCATAAATCCTCCCCCAAACTTGAATTAAATAGTCTCTGCATATCCCAAATTCAAAAGTGGACTCAGGGGTTGGACAAGAACAAAAAGCATAAACATACTTAAACCACAAACATAAACAGCAATCAGGAATAGCAAGCGGAAACAACAAATAGAAATAAATGCACACCAATCAGATTGTACAATGCAGTTTGGGATGGGGATGGACCTCAATAAGGTATGAAGAATTTGGAAGATAGATATTCATCCATCGTTTCTTCAGTATATCCCTGGTAAGCGCCATGTGCT
Organism: Iberis pinnata; assembly: GCA_900406425.1. Classification (NCBI taxonomy): domain Eukaryota; kingdom Viridiplantae; phylum Streptophyta; class Magnoliopsida; order Brassicales; family Brassicaceae; genus Iberis; species Iberis pinnata. The sequence continues at coordinate 29,611 of OVBE01000834.1, forward strand.
TCTTGCTGTTGTTGTTGTTGTGTTGTTGTTGTTGTTGTTGCTGCTGTTGTTGTTGAAGTTTTTGTTGTTGTTGAAGTAGTTGTTGTTGTTGAATGGTGCGTTGGCTGACGGATCCAAGGTCCTCTCTCTCAAAGTGGTGTCTCTTCCTCCTCTGTATTGTTTCGGGTTCTACCGAAGAGTGACGGTGAAGTTGTTCGACTCGTGGTTGCCTTAGGCTTATGGTGATTGATTGGCTTCATTCTATCGTTTCAGGGGATCTTTGTTTCTTGGAAGTGGTGGCTTTGTTCAGCTTCAGAGTAAGCTTCTTAATCCGAGTGGTCATTTCCTTGAACTTCCTACTGAAATAGCTGTCCTGGAACTTGTTCCACTTCTGGAGTTTTCCAATGTTCTTGTGAGTTGTGGCTAAGCTCTTCCCTTGCTTGTAGTTGGGGCTTCATTGAAGTAATAACACTCATGCTCATTTAGCTCTTTATCATTGGGAACATCCATCCTCTCAATCATTGCTTTATCAACTACTTCCACTGCTTCCCTGTTCTTGGAATATTGCAGAATGTCAGCGCTCGGTTGGAAATCAGTATTTTCCCCTAGTCTGATAGTGGCACTAGGACGTTGGGAAGAGATAAGCGTACCTCCCCCAAGTGTGGATGAGTGAATCTATACATATGCTCTTGGGTTGGCCCCTCGAAGAAGTGAGCGTTCTTCAAATAAGTTAGATCGATCCATCTTGCGGGGTAACCTTGACCTTCAAGAGGAACATTGCAAGCCCTCAGAATTCGTGTCAGAATTTCCCCAATTGTTAAAGTCCCACGACTTCCTTTCTTGTAGAGTGCTTTACGCACACACTCTATACCACATTAGCTGGTTGATTAAAACCCAAGATACGCTGGAGTTAGCTATATCTCCTTCCATCGGACGACCGTCAGATGTGTATTGTAGCGTAGGCTTCAAAGCTATGTTTATCATCCCCATCTCCCCATCATTCACATTTCCAGTTACTTCCCTTGCAAATATGGTTTTTGCAATTTTTTTTTGGAAGTAACGCAGGATTGGGCTCCTTATGCCTGCGCACTTTGATTTCCCCAAGTTATAAGTTCCGACTCCTATTGTTCCCCCACAATGCAGACAGTTCCTCCTTGACAAACTCTAGAAGCTCATCAATATTCCCTTCAGGCGGCAATCCATAAAGGTGGTTCAATTCTCCCACAGAAAGCTCATAGTTCTTGTCTCGCACCGAAAACGCGAGGGTGGCTAGGAAATGGCAGGTTTCTTCCTTGTACCCATCACAGTAAGTGGTCATGAGCTTCTCAAGATTGGCAGCATCAAAAAGATGGGAAATGTCTTTCGCGATTCCGAGAGCTCCCATGGTGGGTTTATGTGGGAATCGTGTTCCCTTGAAACTTCGTGAGAGAAGTGCTTCAAGTTCAAGTGATTTAGAAATTTCTTCAACCGCCATTCGAGAAGTCTCCTCGTTTACTGAATCTTTGAACTAAGCGTAGTAGTCTTAAGGTTCGACACTCATTTCATCACCCTCCTCATAATTCGGGTCTTCACTACTATTTTCTTCTTCTACCTCAACACGTTTTCCTTTCCTTATATCCGAACGTTTTCGAGAATACTCTGCATTTTTCCTTGCGTTTGCACGCTCTTCCCTTTCTCTTTCGCGCTCCATGTTGGCAATGTGAAGAGCATGTTGCTCCTGAATTTCCATGTCATCTCTTGTTCTTTGCAAACTTTCAGCTATTTCATGCCCTTCAAGCTGCCTTCTCGTAAGTATTGGGGCGTTTGGAGAGAATTTCGGAGAAATCTCAGCATCGTCTTGACTGGCTCTGAAGGATGATCTTCTCCTGTGAAGCCTCGCTAGTATCCTTTCTCCTGAGGGTTGAGACATATCAGTCCTGAAAGAGAGAGTAGACAAGTTCAGATATATGAGTAATCTTCTGAATAGGTTTAGAAAGCATCAAGTATCAATGGACACATTAGCATAAAAGAATTGTGATGCTCGAGGTGTAAGTTTCTCGAGCTAAACCCAAGTTTAATTCATGGTTTCAACACGACCTTAACACACAATTCGAAAGTCAAAACAGAATTTGAAAGGGAGAAGTGCTCAAACCGAATTTCAAAAACATTTATTGGATCGAACAACTTAACAAATCGTTCTTGTAAAAACGTTAAAGCTGAATTTAAGAAAATTTGGAAACCAAAAATCGCAAGGGGTAAGGAATGAAACCGAAGGAAGGTCTTTAAAGTCTTGGTGAAAATCTTTGGAGGAGCAAATACTTCAAGTGGAAACACTTTAGGAAAATGATTTTAGGCAAAAGAATGTGTAAGTTTCGAAAGCTTTGAAGTAATGTAGTGACGTAGAGTGAGGAGTACTCCCTTTTATAGAAGCTTTGGTCGAGTTTTGAGAGTTTGTGTTGAGGAGTGGTGAGTAGAAACATGTGGGTGAGGTTCAAAGTAGTGGTATGTGGAGTAGGGCTAAAGGATGGTGTATGTGGAGGAGGTTTAAAGAAGGGACAAATGGGTGATGGAGGTGTAAGGGCTTGTTGGGGAAACTTGGAAAAGGGTGAGAGGACACTTCTTGGCATGAGGTGAGTAGTAGGCAAGTGGGGAGACAAGTTGAAGTGCAATGTTGAAGTGCTTGTTGATCAATGTGAAGTATGTGGCTCGATGGAAATGCTTGGCTCGATGACGGTGTAAAAACGGCTCGATCATTGTCGTGGTATGGATCGACCACACGTTGTGCCGTGGCTCGATCGAAATGTGAACGCTTGGCTTGATATCATCGTGAAAGTGGCTCGATTATGCCTCGATTGAGCTCGATGTCAGATCAAGGTATTGGCTCAATCAAGCTTTGAAAACGGCTCAATCACAACAACGTTATGGCTAGATGGTGGCGTTGTCGTTGCTCGATCGGACCTGAACGTATTGTTCCAAATTTTATTAAAGACTCGAGCTAATCCATTTCCCATTTTATCTCATTGCAAAGTCCCCAAACACGTCCTCTTAGTACCTAAGACACCAAAACCAGATTAAAACTAAAATGCATTAAACGAAGTACTGAAATAAAAACATTAAAATTTCATATGTACAAAGATAGACATGGGACTTCCTCCCAAGTGAGCTTGTTTAATGTCACTAAGCTTGACTTCCTGTTTTTAAGATTAATGAGCTGAGACGGTTCCCCAAAGAGAACCGAGGTCTTTTCTGAAACTACTCCGTCATCATCATGCTGGTTGATTTGGTAGTTCAGCTTTGACCCTTTATTAACTTCTACCGCCAGTATGATTTCTTCACCAGACAAGATTTCCTTGATCATGAAGTTTGTAGAGCATTTTGGATTCACATTCCCCAGATAGTACATGAACCTTGTGTTGAGTAGAAACACTTGATCTCCACTCTTGATTTCCATTGTTTGGGTATGAGGCTCAAAACATTTTTCACAATTAGGAGTGTCTGAAGGTGGTTTCTGAGGTGGTACACGTGCAGGTTGATGTTTGAACTCTGGATTTCCTTTTCCTGGAACCTTCAGTTTGTTCTCATCAGTTGACATCACCAATGTTCAGATTTTCTCTAACTCCGCAGGGATCCTTTCTTCTGGTTCCTTGATAAGCCGAAATGCTTCATGGTACCTTGGAAACTGGGTTGGATCCTTCCCCAATTCATCTTATGCTGAATCACTGCTTGAGTACTCATCCTCATCATTGATCTCGTTCCTCTCCTTGATTGAGAATAATTGCCCTTGGATTGTAAGCTTCTTTGTCTTGCTCCTAATGTTAAAGACCATCTTTGGACCATTTCTTACATTCATTGTGATGTTATCCTTCTTTTCGTTGATCACATCTCCAACTTTTTCTCGGAATGGTCTTCCAAAGATCAATGGGTCCTTTGGTTCTTCATCAATTTCCAATACCACAAAGTCAATGGGTATTTCTACATCCTTGATCTTGATGGGTAAGTTTTCCAAGATGCCAATAGGATACCTAATTTATCTATCCGCCAACAACAATGTTATGTTGGAAGCTTTGAACTCGTCGAATCCCAGCTTCTTAGAAGTGGATAAAGGAATTGGGTTGATAGACGCTCCTAAATAACTGAGGCATTCTTTGAAGGTTAGGGGTCCTAGTGAGCATGGAAAAGTGAATGAACCAGGATCCTCTTGCTTCTCTGTTATCAAAGTGTTGCACTCGACAATCGGTTCCAGCATTTCTTGAGCGATCTCTTCCTTCATAGGTTTCTCAAAGATGTCTGGATATTTCGCCATGATCTCTTTCTTGAAATGTGATGGGAATGACAATCTTGGAACATAAGGTGGTGGAACGTAAGGCGTTGCATTCTCCTTTGAAGTAGATAACTTATTGCCAATAAAATTTTATTTATAATCCGTTGTTGTACCTACGTTTAAACTCGAATCCCCCCAACTTGAATCACATTGTCTTCAGTGGAAGTAGTAGTGAAAATGGGAGGAGGAAGGTCAGTGGTACTCCCCAGATAGATGGCATTGACATGAGCATACTCCTTTGGGTTCTGCACAGACTTTCCTGGAAGTTGACTGTTTGTAGAAGCAGAAGTGGATGCAGTTTTGCCTTCGAGAGTAGTGACCCTGGAGTTGAGAGTTTCAAGCTTTGCATAGATGGCGTTGAATGTAGAATCCATCTTGTGTTGAATTTCACCAAATTTCTTTGAAGTCTCCATGGCATTATTAGCTTGACCTTGAAGAAGATGCTGTAATATTGCTTCGATGTTAGAAGGTTGAGCTTGAGGTTCGTTAGATGTGAAACGAGGAGGTGCACCAACTAGTTGTTATTGTAGTTGCTGAAAACTATTTTGTTGTTGTTTCTTTGGAAAGAAACCACGGTTCTGATTGTAGTTGATGAAGGGTTGAACGTTCTTATGTGGTTGTGGTGGATACACTTGGTCCTGAGGGTTGGCTATGTTGTTGCTTCTGTATGAGAGACCATGGTTGTTGGAGTAGTTAATGAATCCTTTGTTATATCCACCTTGGTTCTGCATATAGCTTATCTCCTCTTGTTGGTTAATGTCGCCAGCTTGAATCTGAAGCTTCTCTTTGTCAGTGATGAAGTGAACTTGGTGTTGCTGACCCAGGATTATCCTGTCCAACTTCTCATTCAGAGCTTTGACATCTTTCTTTGTGTTGTCATCTGTTGTAGAACCACCTCGAGGTGTGCGGTCATAGGCTTGTTGAGGAAGGTTTTCCACAAGCTCCCAACCTTCATCAACACTCTTGTTGAGGAAGTTGCTGTTTCTTGCAGTATCAAGCAACATTCTTATCGTCCGTATAGCACCACGATAGAGTGTGATGAGGAGGGATGCTTTGATGAAACCATGAAGAGGACACTGCATAGTGTAGTTCTTGAAGTGTTCCCATGCTTCAAAGAAAGTTTCATCGTTTCGTTGTGTGAAACTAGAGATGTCATTCCTCAGTCTTGTTGTGCGAGATCTGGAGAAGAACTTGGCAAGAAAATCTTTCTTGCAAGCATCCCAGGTGGTGATGGAGTTCATGGGAATAAACTTCTCCCATTGATGTTCTTTCTCTCCCAAAGAAAATGGGAAGAGACGGAACTTAAAAGCATCCTCACTCACACCGTTGATCTTGGTGAGGCTGCAGAATCGATCAAACTTGTCCAAGTGATCGAGTGGATCCTCCATAGGCAGACCATGGAACTTGTTCCCCTGCACCATTGTTATCAAGTTGTGCTTGATCTCAAAGTTGTTGTTCTGTACAGCAGGTGGGTTGATTCCATGATACTGGGTGCGAGTGTTCGGGTTGTCACCAGCACCAATACTGTGCTGGTCATCGCATTTAATGTTTTCTTCCATTTGTAGGTCCAACCTTCTTAAGTGTTCGACACGTTCTTGTTCACGTATCGCGCGAGAGGATTCTCGTTCAAGAGCTCCGATATCTTCAACGATGGGAATTAAGTCTGTTGGTCCTCTGCTTCTCAGGTTTATACACAGCTATGCAAGTACTTCAAAAGAAAGGAAACAAAGGAAAACAAGGTGAGTATGGTAGTAGAAAAAAACTTGATCGTAAGAGATCCAAAATCCAAAATGTAGCAAACAAACACCAATTTGGCAACGGTGCCAAATTGATTACATATATTTTTAGGTATCAATCCCCATCATATGTTATCATGTCACTATAGTATAGATGGGTTATCAAAACAATCAGGTGTGATGCTAACAATCAGGATGTAATGGTTCCAAGCATATACTACGAACATTTGACATAGGTAAAGTAGATGATAAAATATGAACAACAACATGAGATAAATGTCCTAAATGATTATTCCAAAGAGAAGAATCAAGAGAAACAAAAGATCAAACTTAGAAGTAATGGAAGGAGCTGATGATTGGAAGTTCTTAGATGTAAATACATAGAGATTATGTCTGAGATTACACCTCCCAATCATCGAGTCCTGAATAAGCTCTTGAAAAAGACAATAATCATAGAAGAAATGAGCTGCATGCACATTACTCTTAAGCAAAGAAGTAACACTTATGAGATTAAACTGAAAAGATGGAATATGCAGAACATCAGTTATAATCAAAATATCAGTCAAATGCATCGAACCTATATGCATGATTGGTATCTTAACACAACTATGAAGAGTAACCGATAATCCTTTTACTTGTTTAACATCTGAAAACCAAGAAAGATTAGAGAAAACATCACCAGTTGCTCCACTGTCTACTATCTAAGATTCATTAGTTAATAAGGTGGAAAGAGTGGAAAGACAATGATGGTCATAAGTGATTTCATTATGTTCATATCAAAGTTTAGGAAATGGAAATGATACCGTACATACACTTGCTTGACAAGCCATAATGCCATGCTCGGGTATAGTTGAGGTTGTAGCTTTTGGAGATTGCATGTCATGAACAGAATTGAGTTGAGATATCTGAATTTGTACTTGTTCTTGAGAGATACTGCTTAAATACAAGGAACCAAAGTATGATGTGCTATTGTTATCAGCCATAACCTTTGCAATGACAACTTCTTTAGACAACACAAGTGTTGAATTTCCTTGATAGCGTTGTGTGTTGCTTGTTTGTCTTTGAGAAGATGTTTTATTTCCATCATAACTGGGTGGATAACCATGTAGTTTATAGCACTTAGTCACTATGTGTCATATCATACTACAGTGGGTACAAACTGGTTTAGGCTTGGGTTTGTAATTAGCATAAGCTGTTACATCATTCACATCATAGGTCTGAACATGTACAATAGTTTGAAAAAATGCATTCTTCACAACTGTTATAGGCCTTAATATACGTTGCCTCTCATCTTGACAAATCATGTTAAAAACCTCTTCAATTGTAGGCAATGTCTTGATCATTAGAACATGCCGCTTAGTAGATTCATAAGCTTCATAAAGCCCCATTAGAAACTTCATTATCATGTTTCTATCCATCATTTTCTTCCAGTTTGTTGCTGCTGCACATTTACACTTACCCCAAGAACAGACTAGCAACTCAACAAAATTATTATATGTTTTCCATATTGTAACCAAATATGTGTAGTAGAAACTCACATCCCGTGAACCATGACTCACAATACACGATTCATTAGACTATTCCAAATAGCCTCAGCAGTACTCATGTACAACAAACTAGCACTAATATTCTTTGCAACAGAATTCAAAAGCCAAGTTGATACCATGTCATTACAACGAGACCAAGAGCCAGCATTAACATCATCATCTGGTGGTTTTCTAATTGTTCCATTCACAAAACCTAGTTTATTACGCACATTCAATGCTACATGAACTGACCTCTTCCATGAGTGAAAATCAGCTCCGCTTGTAATACAAGAACTAATCCGGCGTGATCATTGCTGTGTAGGTAACACAGATTCCCATAAAGATCCGTAGTGAGGTGATTTGTAGTTGAATTTGACGGTGGTGGATTCCCTAAAGTTGGAATCACCTGCGGAACATTCGTAGAACTTGTCGACATTATGAACTCGCAATGACGAACAGATGATGTGTAAATGACAAAGAAACAAATCGATTGAATTGTATCAATCAGAAGAGAAAGAACAATCGCAAGAAGCAAAACAGAAATTTCCAAGAAAGGAAAACTCATGAAGAATCAGAGTGAAATCGCATGAAATCACGAAGAATCAAAGAAGAATGAGCTGAATTAAGCTTCAATAAAGAGCAATTTATGCTCTGATACCATATCACAGCTTGAGAATCAGCTCAAAGTAAGATCGAGAGAGAGAGAGAATGTTGAACGTATTTGATGAAAAGAAACGTTACATTTTATACTAACTCACATTCTTAACGAACTCTAACTAACCAATAACAAGCTAAACAATCACTAACAACTCTAATAAAATGTGTTTGAAGAAGAAATTTGGCGATGGATTGCCATACTTCAAATGAGAAGCTACAGGCGAAGAATAAGTGGTTTCTAGTTCCCCAAGATGCAAAGCGAGAACCTATCCCTAGATGATTACACATCACAAACCAAGTGTGGAAAGCATGTTTAGAGGTATGGTGAAGGAACTATACAACCCACATACTCTTTTCATCAAAAATAACTGCTAAATTTGGTTGAGCTGCTTTTACACAGGTAGATTTCCAAACAATGGGAGAACTGTCACAGTGACGGAGACACAACAGTGGGATTAGAGCATCAACTGTGGAATGGAGTGGAATACCCATATTACATGGACCCAAAACACTCATAACATTGAGAAGGTCGCCTATAGTATGCCATAAATCATGCCATAATCACGCTAAACTGCGATTCCAAATTCCTACTTTAAATAGATCAAAAGTTGAGTTCCGTAGTTTCATAATTTTGAGCTAAATCCATGAACTCCCTTGTTGTATATTAACCAAAAGGAACTTTGTCGGAAGATATGTTTTCAAATCTATTTCACCCAAATATGTGATGAAAGAATTTTCCAAATTAACTTCATTCCAAAGACCATATTGTCTTTGGCAAGAGGACGGAACCCCAATACCCCTCTACCCTGAATTTACAGACTTCAACCCATAGAACTTTAGCTCTTTTACTGTTCAGACTAGTTATTGACCACAAGAAGCAGAGGACGGTTTGTCGAGTTCTTTAAGAAAATTTTGTGGGAGCCGAAATGCGGAACTCCAAAAGTGTGTAATACTTGAAATGACCACAAGCATGAGTTGTAGACGATAGAAAAAGACAAAAATGGGTTGACCATGACTGTAGTTTTAAACTGATTCGAGTTACCAAAGGTGCATAGTCTTGAGCTAACATACGTTTAGTTGTCAATGGAAGCCCCTAGATACTGAATGGGAAAAAATTCAGACTTTTGATGAAACCTGGCAGTTATCTCCACAAGTAGAACCAATGAAGTACTAGCAGAGAATATCGAGGATTTCTCAAGACTAATATTTAGGCCGGATAGTGACTCAAAAGCCGTGAAATATGCAATTATCATTTCAAACGATCGGAGGCTGCCATCACTGAATATAATTGTTTCATCTGAAAAACAAAGATGAGTGATTATTATGTGATCATGAACAACAAAGCACTTGAATATGAGCTTGAAGATGAACCTGAACCAAATGAACCTAAGCCAAAAAGAAGATTCCTCAGAAGTAACAATCAGTCCAATGAGTAGAGCCAGGGCTAAGAGTGTTGGATCAATTATGCAAGCTATTAAGAGCTTTAAGAAGGAGTCAATGCTAGTGGAGCTTGTAGGAAAGATGTCTCTGCATTTTCATGGTTTTTATAAGACATTTAGCATCAGTTTTTAGGTCTTTAGGTGTTCATATATCACATTTTTAGTTGTTATTAGAAATTTTCTGATTTTTAGGGATTTTTGCATTAGCATTTGCATATGCATGCATTTTTGACATTTTTTAGGACTTTCAGGAGTTTTCAGGATGATTTGTGAAAATTCAGAACAGGAGCGGAAAATGTGGAATGGAACCAGTACAAGGCACATATCGATCTCCCTATCGAGCCGAATCCGAGTCCGGATCGATCAATACAACACTTTGGCTCGATCCACCTCAGCCAACTCTCCAAGCCCGGCTCAATCCACTTCAACATTCGGCTCGATCCACTATAACATTCAGATCGATCCACTTTAACCTTTGGCTCGATCGCGGAACGAGCCTGCCTAAGCCAAATCGATCTTTGGTTCGATCCGGCGATCGAGCCATCTTGGCCACGCCTCGACCACAACACATCTCTCGGCTTGATCCAGCGATCAAGCCAAACCTTATCTCGGCATAGTTTTTATACGGCTCGACCTCATGCACTTCTCTGCTCGAGCCAAACATGCTCTGACCTGAGCAACTTGAACCCAAAATGGACCTGACCCAAGACCCAATCCAATGATTTTATTTTGTCATTTATGCGTTTTAAGGCTTTTCCTAGAAACTATGTAAGCCCTAAAACGCCTGCTTTTTAGCTAGTTCTATTTTTGTTACCATTTTTAGGTTTTTGTTTAGGTTTCTTTTCTCTCTATTTTTCTTTTAATGTTCTTAGTGTTCTTGATGCAAAACCCAGAATCCTTTTAAGTTGTATGCTAATCTTCTATTTTCTTTTACTTTCATGCATAGTTTAGGGTTGTGTTCTATTTGGTGCATGTTGATCTTCTGTTTTCCCATCTTAATCTCGTTTTAGTATTGATCATTATTTATGGGTTGGTTACTGTTTCATTGCTATTCTTATTTTCTGGGTTTGAGTTCTTACTGTTCTTCATAGTTTTACTTTTGATCATGATGTTTGGTTTTGAAGTTATGATTTCTGCTTTCTCTGCTTTCATACCCATGCGTAGTGAGTAGTTTCCTTAAGCTCCTGAGAATGGGGTAGCGTAGTATTGATTTTTTGATCTTACCTAAGTACCTAACCTTGTTTGCATATAGATCCCTTCTGTTTCATTGCTCTTCATTCTGATTTCTTTCACGCCAATTGAAATATGATTTTAGGCATTCCAGCACCCGAAAAGTGTTCAATGGAATGTCTGATCATGGTGATTTCAGAGATTTTCACATCCTAGCCTAATGGATTAGATGTTTAGGATGCTTATTGGCTTTAGTAGATTGGTTCTTCATGCATATTAGTTAGTGTACCGTTAACGGAAGTTAGTCTGGTGATTGCTTAGGATGATTCCATTTATCAAGGGGTTGGACTTGGTTTCATATGAATCTATTGTCTATGGGTAGCTCATTTTTTGAGGTATGTTAGGTGCTTAGGTAGATCGGGATGGATTTCTAGTCTATTACCCTTGTCCTCAGGAGCTGCTTTACACTTGATTGCATCTTTACCCTTTTTGCCTTTTCTCTGTTTTAACCTTTTGTCCTTTTTAGTTTCTTATGCATGTTTGTTTCTGTTTCTGCTCTTTAGTTCTATGCATTCTCTTTTCACATAGGACTTGTTAGAAACCTCCATTTTCATATTTGCTTGAATTAGAAGCATCCATTGCATCTAGTCTGCTAGTACCACAACCATTTGGATTGACAACCTTACATACTAAAATGACCATGATAGTGTTGTAAGGATTGATACCTAGAAAAATCCTACTATCAATTTGGCGCTGTTGCCGATTGGGTGTTTGATTGTTACATTCTGGATTTTGGATCTTTTGAGATCAAGTTTTTTTTATTACCATACTAACTTTGTTTACCTTTGTTTGCATTATTTTCAGGTACCTGCATAGCAGTGTATGATGTATGAACCTGAGAAGCAGATGACCAACAAACTTAATTCATATCGTTAAGGATATCAGAGCTCTTGAACGAGAATACTCTCTGGCAAGACGTGAATAAGAACGTGTGGAACACTTAAGACGGTTGGACTTATAAATGGCGGACAACGTTGAACGAGATAACAAACACACTATAGGTGCTGGTGACAACCTCAGCACTCACACCATCCGACATAGAATCAACCCACCTGCGGTTCAAAACAACAACTTCGAGATCAAGTACAGTATGATCACAATGGTGCAGGGGAACAAGTTCCACGGTCTACCTATAGAGGATCCACTCGATCACCTCGACGAGTTTGATCGCTTCTACAGCCTCACGAAGATAAATGGTGTGAGTGAGGATGATATTAAGCTACGCCTCTTCCCATTCTCTTTGGGGGAGAAGGCACATCAATGGGAGAAGTCGCTTCCCAGGAACTCCATCACCACCTAGGATGCTTGCAAGAAAGCATTCTTTGTAAGTTCTTCTCTACTTCTAGAACAGCCAAACTAGGGAATGGTATCTCGGGTTTTGCGCAAAGGAATGCTGAAACCTTCTCTGAAGCATGGGAGCGCCTCAAAAACTATACCATGCAGTGCCCCCATCACGGATTCAATAAAATGTCACTCCTCAGCACCCTCTATTGTGGTGCTCTGCCTAAGATAAGAATGTTTCTTGATAGAGGAAGCAATGGGAACTTGATGACTCTGAATTTTCATGGATTTTACTTATCAATTAGCATCAGTTCTAAGGTCTAAAAGAGTGCTTTCATCACATTTATGGTCGATTTCACTAAGTTTAGTGTTTTTAGGACTTTTGCATTAGAATTTGCATATGCACGCATTTTAGAGGTGTTTTAGGACTTTCAGGTGTTTTTGGGATGGATTTGAGAAATTTCAGAAAAGCAGCACTTAGCACTCAGCACTCAACATGGAATGGACTGAACTTACCTCTGAGCACTTGTAGGATCGATCCCAACACTATGGAGGATCGATCTCGGGCACTTCAGCAACCAAACAGGATCGATCCAACTTAGCATCTTCGGGATCGATGCCAGCACTACGCAGATCGATTCCGCAACCACTCTAGATCGATCCTGCAACAAAATCATATCGATCCCCCTTTCATGCTTTCAATGTTTCTGGTGAAGTCTCAAACGAAGCAAAGGAAGTGCACGAAGATGAAGCAGGACTAAGAAGAGAATGCACAAGATCGATCTCAGCTATATTGGGATCGATCTCAGGCACTCAACACCGGGATCAATCCCAACCTCAGACGAAGTTTGGACGCAACGAAGCTGGATCTATCCAAAGTAAGCACCCTTTAGTCCGGATCGATTGTGCACTCAACCACTCGAAGGAAAACACGCTCCGACCCGACCAACTCGAATCCGGATACCACCTGAAGCAAGGGCCAAGATCCAAGACAATGATTAGCATTTTTTCTTTAGTGCGAATTAGGGCTTTTCTCTGAACACAAGCTTTAGTTTCTCTTTCCTTTTTACGATTTTGTCTTAGGTTTTCATTTCTTAGTTTGTTATTCATGTTCTTTGTGTAAAAACCAGATTTCTTTTGAGTTTTAAGTTAATCTACTGTTTTTACTTTGATTCCTTGCTTAGCTTTAGGTTGTTCTTTAGTTTGTGATCTCTATTTTTGCTTTAAGTTTTAATCTCTTGCTTAGCTTACTTTTTCATTGTTGTTCTTCATTTCTGGGTTTGTGTTCTTGCTGTTCTTCATAAATCTGCGTGCTTAGGTTCAAAGTTATGTTTGTTGTTTCAACTGCTTCTACTCCCATGAGTAGTGANAATCTGCGTGCTTAGGTTCAAAGTTATGTTTGTTGTTTCAACTGCTTCTACTCCCATGAGTAGTGAGT
>OVBE01000835.1:0-43196 GCA_900406425.1 Iberis pinnata
CAGAATAGCAGACATAAATGCCCACTATAATGCATTAAAACCGAGTAATATCAAATAACGCTAAATAGTAAGTATAAATACCCACTAAAAGGCGTTAAAACCGAGTGATATCACCCAGCCTATTTTAGAGCACCTCGGGATCGCAGCGATGATGATGAAGAGCCTTCTTCTTGGAGAGAGAGCGGAGGAGGCAGTTCGGGACAGACCTCAAACTGATTGGACTTCACATTTTTAGTATCTTTTTCTTTTTCACTTTGGACTTATGTACTTTTATTTCATTTTTATATTTTTCATACTTATGTTCTATTTGGTCATTGATCCTTCTTCTGGATTTATGTTCACACTGGGACGGTGTGATATAAGTCTGGAGGAGGGTATATGATGCTACTAACGTTATTTTGATGTTCTGTCTATTTATGATGAAATTATCAAATTTTCGTTTTTTTAGATGAGTCTAGTCAAGTCGAAGGAACAATGACTGGAATCCATGATGACTATTAACCTAGTGTGTGTTCAATCATTCTCTACTTGAATGTTGACTTAGATTAACTGTTGCATTTAGGATTGGAACCTCATTGATTAGTGGATACGCTTTTGAAAGTTCTGGTCTTTTGGATTGTTGATGATTTGATGCTAGCTCTACTTTGTTATGACTTAAATTGACCTTAAATTCTCTTATCTATGGTTTTGGAATACTTTGAGCTAGGTTTTTTTTGTCTTCAGCCCTCTGTAAAACCAACATTTATTTTAGTACGATTATGTTCTCCATCTCTTTCCATTCGAAAAAAACAGTACAGAAAAAGGATTGAAAGCGTGATCAAGAAATCCGTAGTCAATCCCAGAAAAAAACCGTCTACTATAAAAAAGAGAAGAAGCAGTAACAACATGAATAAAAGAAGTGAGAAAAAGAGAAAGAAAGGACGGGATCTGAAGTGACTCGGTGCTCGAATTGGTATGGGGATCCTGAATGACGGATACTCTAGAGCGTTGATCGATACCCCACAGGTAAGTACGCACCTGTTTGAACATAACTGAATCTAATGAGTTGGTTGATATGACTTGATTATTTGATTGATTGGGATTTAGAGTAGAAAACATGTTGTTAGTTAGGTGGCGGTAAACAGTCTATTTGCAGTGGTTGTCTAGGATTAATGTCTTTTGGTTTTTGATGTCTGAACTTGGGGTTACTGAGATTATGAGAGTTCATGTTTGGTCTGGTTTTCAAACCTCTTCTCTAGATTTGGTTTTGCTTTACTTGAGGACAAACAAAGATCTAAGTTTGGGAGAGTTGATATTACTCGATTTTAATGCTGCATAGTGGGTATTTATACTTACTATTTGGCATTATCCGAGTGTTTTCCTTTTTTTTTTTTGCATGTATACAGGATTATAGGTGTTTGGGATGTTCTGGAGCGAAAATGATGGTTTTTAGAAGAATTCAAGTGCAAACGGACTAAATGAAGACGGAAGGATCGATCCAGGCTGAGGCATGATCGATACAGACTTGCAAATATAAAGAGATCGATCGATCCTAGCATGGATCGATCGATCCAAGCTCCTGGAGAACTTATGGAAATTCAGATCGATCGATCCCACTTGGATCGATCAATCCCCTTGGAAGCACAAATCGATCGATCCTTCAATGGATCGACCGATCCTTTGACACAAAAAGAGTGAATTCAAGCAAAAAGACGTATTCGTTCTCAAGACTTATTATTAGTTTTTCTTATTGAGTTTTTATTTTTCTTTTATTTTGAGACTATAAAAGCTTTTTGGCTTATTTATTTTAGAGGGAAGCAATTATTAGTTTTTACATAGCTTTTCAGAGATAAGGTATCTACTTTGTATTCGAGAAGATTTCTGAACTCTGATTCCTTTCATATACATTTTGGTTTTTGAATCTGAAATGTTTACTCTTTCTATGCTTTTTGTTTGCGTTATCATATATGAGTAGTCTAATTGTTAGCTTTTAGGGTTTCCCAGGGAACCATGTTAATTCTTATGGGTTTGATAGAATGGATTGAAATTGTTAGGTTCTCAGTCTAGATTTGTTCCTATTGCATGAATTAGAGTAGCTAACTAGTTCAATGATCTTAGAATTATAAACACAAAGGGATTTAGTTTTGAAGTATGATCTAGTGTAGATGAATAAGTATTTTTTCTTGCATGAGTATTGTCTTAGGGGTTTATGAACATATCGAATCTGAATTGAAATGCATGTTTAAATCATCTAAATAGGGTGGGAGTTTGTCTTTAGTGATTTAAACATAGGGATCTAATACTTCGGGAGAAGATTAGTCCATTATTATCTTTTGAGTTGGGAACTATTTTCAAAGAAAATCATGCATGTTAACCTTGAACTTTAACCTGAATACATGTGGATTTCTCTATCGCCTAGCGTTTTCGTTATGTGTTTATAACCATTTTTAATATATCATTATTTCTATTTTCTAATCACAACCATAACTTTAATATGTTCTTAGCTTAATTTGATTTTTAACTGAGAGTCATATATTCTTGGTCTCTGTGGATTCGATCCCTTTTATACTATTGCGTGTGCTATGCACTTGCAGTGAATATATTTGGGTTAAAACCTGAGTGTATCAATCCCACAATTCTCCAAACTGAATTGATTGAGCTTATAAGATGGACACAAAAGCATTTGTCTACCCATGTAGCACTTGGAGATTGGCATTACTATGTTATACCTTGATTTGATTGAATATTTTATCTATGTCGCTTGTAAGTTCACATCTCTTTGTGGCTCTTCTCTAAACAACCCTGCAATCACTCCTTGCTATAACATGGAAACCTTGCTTGACTTTTGGTGACTATGTTTCATTTGACAAACCTTCACCATCCATTTTTTGTTGATGTTTCATACGAGCAATATACCCTAAAAGGGCAACCCTCATTGCAACATATAACTGCAATTTTACTACTTTCAGATTTAGCCATTTTTTACATCGAATTGGGTTTACAACGAGCAACGCATAAGCTGAATCTTAAACTTCATTCCACTATTGAACTTCTAAAATAACCATGAAAATGGTTTTTTCTCCATAAATCCATGGAATTTTTCTTTTACTTTAGAACCTTTCTTGTTGGTCCATTGATACCATTCAGCATCTGCTTCCAGTGGAGAATCTAGATAATCTTCTTCCTCTACAACATATTCATCTCTATTATCTCTATTTTCTCCCTTGCCAAAATTTTCCAGATTCTGCTCTTGTCTTATTAATCTCTTCGAAGATAGCCTTAAACCTATCATCATTACCACCATCTCTTGCATCTTCTATCGCTTCATCATTTACGTCACCTACAAAACCTACACTCGAATTTGAGCCTAATTTATTTGCCTTCATCAACATTCTCTTTCCCACCAAAACCATTCTCATTCCTTTCATTTGGTGGTGAATCATCATCAGATTTTTCATGTTCACCATCTTCTTTTGGTCTTTGGATATCTTCAGCATACTCATTACCATCATTACTATGTAAATTCTCTCTATAGTTGCTTGTAAGGTAGTGAATGACACCAGGCATGTGTTCTGAACACTCATTCTCAATAAAAAACATCAATATATCTTGAAATTTTACCTATCAGGCGTAGCTCACCCATGTCTTCTTTTGTGGTCAGAAAGACATAATTTACCTAGTTCATTGATTCATTTGCCTCTATATACCAAACTAAGGCAACTGGTGTGTTGATTGTCTCGCCCCTAACAAATTCTTCAAACTTCTCTCACTTTATCTCATATGCTTTCCATGGGTAGTTGTAATCATTGCCTTCTTTGACCATACTACTACCATAATGGATTTTGGTTTTAAAATCTTCATCACTCCTATCATATTATCATCATAAACATATACTACAAAAAAACTGAGGGTATTGTGACGTTTATTTGAGACGAAAAATGTAGGTCGCCAATTAGTGACAATTTGCATACGATTTTGTGACTAATTGTTTTCAGTCACAGTTTCGTTATTATTTCGTCACCATATTGCAACAAAAGAATTCATGACAAAAAATAGTCACATGTAGCAATGTAAATGTGACGATTGTATAACAGTAACAAATGTGACTATAGTTTAACAAAATGTATAGTAATAAATTAGTGGCGTAATTATGATGTACGTACATCATATCACTATTGTAACACTATATTGACTAAAGAAAAAATCACAAGTTATTAATATAACTAAACTTTTAATTAAGTGTATACATATGTATATATAACATGTATAAATGCACTTGAAAGATACAATATTTATTGAAAATAGTTTTTATTATGACTTTTTTTGTTTTTTTGATGATCCTGGTATCCGAATCCTCGAAAGATTCCGACTAAGCCCAAAGCATCCGCAGTCGCCAAGGATATCTAGGAGGGCCACCGAAATTCATCTCATGTTAATTGACGGTAGCCGGAATTCGAACGCAAGTGGCGAAACTCATAGCTGCAAGCCTTTTACCACAAGAGCTAGAAGCCCCGGTCAAGGCCGGCTCACATAGGGGGGCGGGGAGTGCGACCGCCCCGGGCCCCTGACCCGTGTTCTATTGATTTAAGGGTCCATTTTTTTTATAAATTTTTGAAAATTAAATATATAATTTTCATAAATATATATATTTTAGGGGTTTTCAATAAATTTTACAGTTGAAATCTAATACAAATTTTTTTAGTAGTAATTACTTAATCTTTTTATATATAAATTAAAAAATAAGAGGCCCGAAATTATATTTCGTCCCGGGACCCATAATATTTTTGAGACGGTCCTGGCCCCGGTTTTTTATTATTATTATTGTCGAAACCCTAACTGATATGAAGCTGAATTAAGAACCCAAATCAAACAAATATTTAGGATTCAAACTCGAAACATAATTTTTAAAATACATAAATGGTATCTCAATCTCTAGTAACAAGAAACTCAAAATCCACTTAAAAGGTAAGCTGAATACCCAAAACTAAATTTACTTTTAGCATCACAAAATTGAACATTTTGATTAGCATGTAATATAGTAGTGCATATTATGCAACCATATCTGTTATGATTGCTTTCACAAAATTTCAAAAAATGTTAAGAATCATATGTAGATTAAATATTCTCTAAAAGATTTAAATTTTCAGTAAAAATGGAAAGAAAAAAAGATGATGGGAAGCCCTAACGCCGCTGTAACAAAAGATGATAATGCTACTGAGACGCGTACGGATCCAACAACCGATTTACGAGTCCAACACTGACTGTGACGGAGACGACTTGCTTCCTATTCTTCCTCCTCTGGTGTTAAGCCAGTTTGAAGAAGGAGATTGTTTTAGCCAAGCACAATGATTTCTCTTTCTGGATTGTGTGGATTTTACTAGTTTTCTTAACGATATAGAAATTAAATGAATGATGTTAGGTTTATAGACACGTTCAAAGAGTATGCAGCGAAGGCAGTAGTGAACACAGTGGATCATCTTGGTTTTGTCTCTGAAAAATTCAACTCCTTTCTCTCTGGTAACTCAACCCATTTCTCCACTCATCTCATTCTCTCTTTTCTCGAACACGTAAACATTCAATCTCCAATCTTGAATATGTTGGACAAGAATAGTTCACTCATAGAGTGGGACTCATCAGCATTGCTTTCTCATTCAACATCCTCGCCATCATAAGTGTTACTTCTTCGGCAAAAGTTTCTCTGCAAGAGATGACTGACCGGTTCAAGAGTGGTAATATTATATCCATCTGATACCTATGGTTTCTTGCTTATCTTGTTTATGTTATGTACCATATCTAAATTTTCCCCATTATCACATGAAAGCTATTCGATCAGCAATACAAGAAAACCACCCAAATACTGCAAAGTAAGAAACTTGATTCTCATCATCTTTCTTATTCTTGGTTTGGTTGGTCCAATGCAGTAAAATGACATGAAGCTCCACCTTCTTACCCATCTTGCACAACAATATCAGCAACACAAAATCAAGTACAATTTGTAAGTATCTGCAAGTAAGTTATTGTAATATAAGTTCTAAGGTTCTGTCTCGATATATTATGAAAATGATCAATCATATTTGTGTATTTTTTTATGAGTAATTTTTTATAATTATTGTAAGAGTTACGTTTTGAAAATATCAGGTTGATGTCTTGAGTTCTAGTTCGAAAATTAGTATGGTGTTTATCTTATTCACTAATCGTAGATTCATTTTTCTTCTTCAACAATATTAATGTCGTTATCCTATTTGGTTACTACAGTTTCTTACAAGCAATATCTGCTTTACGCTTCTATGGAAGCATGTTGCGTGTAGTATCCATTTCAATATAAACTAATTATTGTACGATCCAACGAGAAACATCTTTTAAGTCTCATCAACAACTTCCCATCTCTACGAAGTAATGACTGGTATAAATCCAAAAATGGTGTAAAGGTACAAAAATTAAACTTAACTCCTTTTCTTAATTGTTATGTTAAATTCCTTTTGTTGAATACAAAAAAAACTCAAAACATGCTTTTTGACAGTGAGCTTATTTCATTTTGGGTGTTATCGAACCGTTGGCAGAGATCATTGAAAGGTAGACGAAGAGCAAACCACAATTAATGGAAGAGAACTACGAAGATGAAGAAGATGAGAATGGAGACTAAGAAGACAAGTATAAAGACGACACAAAGGAAAAGGACACTATGTAGAGTGTCACATATATGCAACAGATTTTGTGGCACTAAGTTGTTAAGATTGATACAATATTTTTGTTGTAATGGGTGACAAATTTAAAATTATACGATAGTAAAAAATTACAATTTGTGACAATCTTGTTCGCTAGTTATTGTGATGTATAAAAACTCGTCACTTAGTGTTTAATTATGACTATTTTGATACTATATTTTTGTCATCACGAGTGACATATTTGTAATATTATTTTAGTCAGGACAAATGACGATTATGAGACTATTACTTTAGTCTCTGTGTGATACAAATTTGTTACTATTATCAAACGTAACAATTTAAGACAAAATAGTTACACAATAATTCATCATAAATTGTGTGACATTTTTGTTACCAAAAAAAATTTGTGACGATTGTATTGTGACTGATCAAAAATCATCACAAATTTGTAACAATCATTTTATTGTGACGAAAACTCTACTATTTTGACGAAATAATATGTCTCAATAGATTCAATTTCTTGAAGACAACCACAATTTATTCTGAAATTGAACCAATATATCGAATATTACAATACAATGTGAAATTGAAGCAAAATCGACAAAAACATGAAATTATAGTCAAAATATCCAGATCTCATCTATAATCACTATCTACCCTCCAAAACTGATTTTATATTGAAATTATTGACAAAAATCGACTTCCCAATAACCTAAAACGAAATTCAAAGACAATAGATAGAACCCTAAATCACTCTTATACGAGACTCGTACCACATTTTGCATGAGAATTCAATGGTGAATCTTTGATCTTTCATTCATTTTCGCACCCTTGTTTCAATTTTGCACTAAGAACCCTAAACTCTGATTTGGGTTTTTTTGCTCTATCGCGTCGTGTAAGTGAGGACGCTTGAATTCTCTTTTAAATTTTAATTAACAGTTTTTTAATTAACGTGTCATATTTCTTTTTGCTAAACTAATCATGTTTTATTTTAAAAAACGGTGTTTAACAACGTCATTACAGAGTTAAGCACACCGTTAAATACAAAGGTGACCCAAAGTCCACAGTCACTTTCAGAGTTTTTCTGTTTTTTTTTATAATTTGAATATTAAAATGCTGAGAAGAAGAATATAAAAAGCGAAATTAATACAATGACACGTGTACGTGTGATACGCAAAGCGATTTTAGTAAAGTTAGTTACCCGGAGGTTACTTTCCTGTCCACGATCTCCGATGATATTTACCGGTTTGGTCCTTCCACTCCGACGAAACAAACCTCTGATCTCTGCCAAAATTTTGGAATCATACTCAACCCCACTACCACCACGATGGTTCCGAATCATCTCTATAAATTCACGGATTCAAAATCGAGACATTTATCCTTTTCGCAATAAATTTTCAAAATCTCTGTCAAGAATCATGGCTGATAATGTCCAGCGTGCAATCCAGAATATGGATCTTGGAATAAATGACCCACCAGTGCTTCTTCCCATGGATGTTGTAAGCCAAGCGGCTTATGAAAATCAACATTGCCTCATCGGACGTCCACTGATGCCAAGAAAACAGAATCTCCGATCGATTATTGTCAATCTGCCACGAAGTTGGGGGCAGGTTGGGTTGATACGAGGACGGATCATTGAAGGACACCGATTCCAATTTGTGTTTTCTTCTGAGGAAGCAATGGAGATGGTGTTACGCAGAGGACCCTGGGCTTTCTCTGATAGGATGCTAGTCATTCGCAGATGGATTCCAGGAGCAAATGCTCTAGATCTCAATTACATCCCATTCTGGATTCAGGTTCGTGGCATTCCTATTCAGTATTTGAATAGAGGTGTAGTGGAACACATAGCATAGGCAATGGGTCCTGTGATTGAGGTTGAATACAATCAGAACTTTGAGATACGAATGGAATATGTTCGTGTTAGAATAAATTGGCATGTGGACAGGCCACTACGATTCCAAAGGAATTACCAATTTTTCCCAAGAGTCAATACCACACTCAATTTTCGTTATGAACGGTTGAGGTGATTCTGTGCAATTTGTGGCCTCCTCACTCATGATACAGGAGACTGCTTGATACCAAATGGTGGTTTGGATGATAATCTGGATGATGATCCTGAGGAAAATGGTTTTGTTTCAAGTCCTGTAAATCATAACATTGTTATTCATGATATCACAGATAAGGAGCATGAGCTTGCTGATACGAACTCACATGTTCGTATGGAGGACGAAGCTACAGAGATACAGGATCTACCTACCTCTGATATAACCATGATGGTTCCAGAGGACAGGACAAGGAAAAGGAAGTTTGAAGATGTGGCTGGTCCAAGTACACTAGCTATTGAGCCAGTTGTTTCTTGTGATGATACAGACAATGAGGTAGTTCAAGATGCTGAATTGGAACCAACTGATGAGAGTTCTAAACAGGATTCTAACTTAATGGACAGAGGTGCGGTGGGCCCGGTACCACCACAGGATCAATGAAGATCATAGCTTGGAATTGCAGAGTTTTGGGGAATGACCTTGCAATTCGACATCTACATGATATTTCAAAACAATATCATCCAGATCTCATTTTCCTGATGGAGACAAAGCAGAATGATGAATTTGTTCAGCAAATAGTTTCAGATTTAGGAATTATTGCTTCTTGTATTGTATCTCCTATGGGTTTAAGTGGGGGTTAGTTCTTATGTGGAAATCACCATGTTCTGTTTCAGTTATTAGTTCCAGTTTCAATGTAATTGATGTATCAGTTCAAGTTAATGGATTATGTTACTACTTGACTTGTGTTTATGGTGATCCAAACCATTCAAATAGACAACATGTTTGAGATACTTTGGAATGCATAGCAGAAGACATGAATGAAGATTGGGTTTGTGTGGGGGACTTTAATGAACTGCTCAATAATTCAGAGAAAATAGGTGGTAGGACTCGTCCTGAACAATCTTTTCAAGATTTCAGAAGAATGTATCAAACCTTTGGTTTTCAAGATCTTCGATACAGAGGAAACAGATTTTCATGGGCTGGTAAAAGGGGAAGTATGGATGTTCAATGCTGCTTAGATAGGACTTTGGTTAATTCCTCCTCTCTGTTGAATTACCCTGCTTCTTATTCTGAGTTTCTAGAAATTGGTATTTCATATCATACACCTGTTTATACTAATATTCTGTTGGAAATACCTCATATCATGAAGGTGTTCAAGTATGATGATAGGTACTATGATTATGCAGATTTCAAAGAAAGTGTTCTTCTAGGTTGGTTAGATTCTAATTATTTGGGAAATGATTTATCATCTAAGATTCAAGCCTGCAAGGATTCATTAGTGAAATGGCATCGACAACATAAACATAATGCAAGGAATGATATAAAATGGTATAAGTACAAACTCAATAGAGCCATTGTGAGCAGACGATCAACTGTGTTTATTCAAGATATCAGAGCCAAGTTACTAGCTGCTTATCAATGTGAAGAAGATTTTTAGAGAATTAAGAGCCGTAACAACTGGTTAAAACATGGTGACAGACATACCAAATTCTTTTTTAGTTCAACTCAACAGAGAAGGGCTAGAAATAGAATGACTACAATTACAGATGAGAATTGAACTAGGCATACTGATATTTCTTATATATCAAGAGTAGCTGAATCTTATTTCTCTAATTTGTTCAAATCAACACCTGCTAGCCAATATGTATATGATCAGGTATTCACAGGATTTAAAAGTAGTGTCACAGAGGCTATGAACAATGATCTAATAAAACTTGTGTCAACTGATGAAATTGATAAGGCTATTTTTTCTATTGGTCCTTCAAAGGCACCAGGCCCTGATGGTTTTCCAGGAAACTTTTATCACAGGTTTTGGCAAGATATCAAGACAGATGTATATACTAATGTTCATACTTTCTTCACAACAGGACATCTTGATTCAAGGCTAAATCATACAAACATCTGTCTAATTCCTAAATTAGATGTTCCAGAAACCATGGCTGATTATAGACCTATAGCATTATGTAATGTAAGATATAAGGTCATTACCAAGATCATGGTAAATAGACTGAAGATACACTTGCCATACATTATTTCTGAGGAACAAGCAGCATTCATACCTTCAAGGAAAATAACAGATAATGTTTTAATGGCTCATGAGATCTTACATTCTTTGAAGATTAGGAAACGAGTCTCAAAATCATTCATGGCCATTAAAACTGATATATCTAAGGCTTATGACAGAGTAGAATGGGATTTTTTGAAAGCTACAATGATGCATATGGGATTTGATCCAAAATGGATTCAGTGGGTCATGCAATGTATTAGTACTGTATCCTTCTCAGTTTTAATTAATGGACAACCAAAAGGACTTATTCAACCTGAAAGAGGACTCAGACAAGGGGATCCTTTATCCCCTTATCTGTATGTACTTTGTTCTGAGGTATTGGCACAAATGATTCAAAGGGGCAGTTATTAGAAAGAGACTTAGAGGAATTAAATTGAGTATCAATGGTCCATCTTTGAGTCATCTATTTTTTGCAGATGACTCACTCTTTTCTGTAATGCTAACATTAGATCAGCTACTGAGTTAATGACTATTTTCAATCAGTATGAGGAGGCATCAGGTCAGATGATAAACATATCCAAATCAAGTATTACCTTTGGCTCAAGAATCAGGTCAGATCAGAAAACAAAGATTAGAGCTCATCTTAATATTCATAATGATGGAGGAAATAACAAATATATTGGCCTACCTGAAGTATTTGGCTCTAGCAAAGCACAGATGCTTCACTACCTTGTATCAAAAATTCAAGAACGTACTGCTACCTGGACAAAGAAGTTTTTATCACCTGTTGGCAGAGAAATTCTTTTGAAAACAATAGCTTTAGCTTTACCAGTTTACACCATGACTTGCTTTAAACTTCCAAAAGGCATTATTAGTGAGATTGAGAAGTTAATTGCTAGAATGTGGTGGTCTAAGAGTGATGGTAACAGAGGTTTACATTGGCTCTCATGGGATAAAGTCACATATCCTAAAGCTCAAGGAGGACTAGGTTTTAGGCAACTAGAGATATTTAATGATGCACTCTTGGCAAAACAAATATGGAAAATCCATATGGCTCCAAAAAGTCTACTGGCACGCATGTTAAAAGGCATTTATTTTCAACATACAGATGTGTTACATGCCACTAAACGTAAATACCAATCTTTTGGTTGGAAATCACTTTTGGCAGGACAATACATTATAAAGCAAGGTCATGGTATGGTGATTGGCAATGGGAACTCCGTTAAAGTGTGGGAGGACAATTGGCTTCCTGGTCAGGTCCTACACCCTCCTTCCCCACATGTTTCTGGAAATGACTTACAGGTGACTTATGTTAATGAATTGATTACTACTTCAAGACTTTGGGATCAACAGAAGCTTGTCTCTCTATTTAATGAACATGATGTTGAAGTTATTAAAAACATACCATTGTCTAGACGAATTGATAAAGACAGAGTGATATGGCCTTACAGTTCCTCTGGTCAATACACTGTTAAAACATGATACAATTTTGTATGTCAGACTCAAAACTTAAGCGTAATACAGATTCATGATCAAATCAAGATTGATCTTCAGAACAGAGTATGGAAGCAGAACATTATGCCCGAGATTAAGTATTTTATTTGGAGAACAATTAAGGGTACTTTAGCTACAAGAAAGGAGCTTCATAGAAGACATTTATCACCAACCAATACATGTTCAGATTGTGATGCAGAGGAAGATTTGAATCATCTATTCTTCTTATGTCCAACTGTGAGTCATTTATGGACAACTCTTAATCTCCCAAATCATCAACTCACATCCCCTTTCATTGATTTCGATGCCAAGTTGGATTATCTGCTATTGTGTGGTAAACATTCATCATCACATGATACTCATCTATTACCTTTATGGCTTTTATGGCACATTTGGAAGGCTCGTAACTCATTGGTCTTTAAACTCAAGAAGATTCCGTGGTATATTTTACTTCAGAAAGCTACGGCTGATGCAAGTAACTGGTATGTCATCAATCCGAGTACAAGTAACTTTAGGATAGCTAGAACCTCATCATCTTGGACTATTCCACCTCATGGTTGGCTGAAATGTAACTATCATGCAAGCTTTGTTCCTAAGACTAAAGCCACGGCGGGTTGGGTTTTTAGGAATTCTCAAGGTGACTTTGTCCGAGCCTATCAGAGTACAGGTCACATTGTATCATCTCCACTTGAGGCTGAAGCACAGGCCCTTATCATGTCTATGCAGAATGCGTGGTGTTTAGGTTATCGAAAGGTTATTTTTGAAGGAGATTCACAGTTACTAACTAATATTTTGGTAAACAAAGATAACAACTTGCATATGCGGACTTGGATACATGACTTTGAGTTTTGGAGTACAAGGTTTGACGATATACAACTTCAATGGACATACAGGGAAGCAAATATGGTAGCACATACCTTGGCAAAATCTCAAATTTCATCGGATGTTTCTTTTCATTGCTTTACTTTTATCCCAAGTATCATTTCTTTTATAATTGTAAATGACTATGGTGTACATGACATTTCATCTAACTAATGCAATGTTTTAGACAAAAAAAAAAAGAATATTAAAATGCTAGTATTGAACCTTCAGGGTTGAAAAACCTGTGACAAAAAAACATTGAAAAAAAAGTTAATACAACAACCAAGAATTAATAAGAAATTTTTTGCTAACTAGACACTATTATGTCACGTTATTTGAAAATAAGGTATGTTTAAATCCTTTGCATTTAGGTATTTTTATGGTAGTTACTATCATATTCTTGAATTTAGTTTTAGAGTAATTGTTAAAATAATATATTTCTATAATTTTAACATTTTTTGTAAATATATATTATTAATAAATATTAGGAAATTAAAAATCCTACAATTATACACTAGCTAAAAATCTAGCCGGCTCTTAATCTTCTTTTTTTCTCTTTCGTTTGCTCGTAAATGCAGAGGGATTGAAATCTTTTCTCTTCTTCAACCGGAGAATAAGAGTTTCCCAATGAAGAAGACCTTGCGGTTTAGAGGGACCACTGCTAATTCAGACTCAAGGTCAGTTATTTTCTTTTTCAATTGCAATCCTTTTAAGTTTTTATGTTATTATTATTATTATTTATTTATTTTTTTTGCGTGTTATTCATAAGACATCTAATCTATGCTTTGTGTAAAATCGATGAGGGACCTACGATTTTTCTCTTCTTCGATCAGAGAAGAACTTTTGTCTGGCGAAGATGAATTGGCAATTTTGAGGGACCGTCGTTGAATGGAACTGAAGGTGTTCGTTACCTTTTCGTTTTCAATTGTGATTCATTTTTAAGTTTTTTGTGATTTTTGCTTGCATATTTGTATACAATTTGCAATCTATATGTTATGGAATTTCAAGCGGGTCTCTGTTTTTTCATCAGTAATACATTCATCTCCAATTATATAAACATGTTTCATTCACAGTTAACGTACAAATACCATTTTTATGAACAATTGATCTTCACGTGAATAATCTTTATCACGACTAGATTTTCATAATTTTGGTGCCCCTAGTTTTCTCATGTGGATCAGCATCACACACATATACAATTTCTTCATTTAAAGGCATGAAAATTAAAGAAGAAGTTGCTTCATGTGAATCGAAAATGTTCACAATAGCATTTGTTTGATTCACATGAACAATTATTATACACATATCACATTCATATATATGTCTCATGCAATTATTTACCTTTACATTGCACAAGTAAAATGTCAATGTAATATGAGGTTGTTGTAAGAGTTATTAAGTGTAATATTATGCTTCCTAACTCAGGCACCATTAAATGTAATAACGTTTATTGCAAAATTATTATATAAGAAGAAGTAATTATGAAATATGTATAATTTTCATAATCAATTATGAGGTAAAAAAGAAAAATCTATAATAAAAAATTAATAACTACTTTTCAAAGAGATGGTGTATATAATCAAAAGGACATTTTTAAGTACATAATTTATAACCTTCCAAAAACAACATAAATCACAAAGCATCATTCACATGTGAACATATTTCATGTAACCATAATATTGTGAGTTGAACAAGTTCCTTTTTTAGTCAGTCAGTTCAAAACATAAGCAAATGAAGCCATTGATTAGAGCATCAAAATCTATAGTAAATTTTTGTTAAAATAAAAGAACATTTTTCTTCAAATAAAAAAACATTTATATTAAAATAGATAGAAATTTTGAATTTTAAAAGAAATTATATCATAAGTATCATAAATTATAAATTTTTTTGTTTAAATAATATTCATTAGAAGTTCTAAGATTGTAAAACAATTTTAATATATCTTAGTTAACTATTTTATCTTTACTTTTATCATTTTAATTTTTAAATTATAACTAACCGTCAAGTTAATTTAATTTTTTTTTTTTAAATTAATATATATATATATATATATATATATATGGATTGATTTAAGAGGGGAAAAGGATGACACGTGCCCCCAACTAAATCTTGTTATCATTTCCTCATAATTTTTTGTAATTATGATAAAAATTTAGAACTTGAATGAACAAAACCTTATCATGCCTTTTGCTGATCTCACGTTTAAATCTTTTAATGCTCCCATGCAAATTTTTTTATTTGGGTTGTTTTCATACTGTATGTTTTGAACTAAGTAATGTAACTATTATTGTTATTTTTCTTAACTAAATTCGTTATTTGCTATTTTTTCTACATAATTCATATGTAAATTAACAACTTTTTATTTACTAACTTATTATTTTCTCAAAAAAAAAAACATTTTAGATATAGTTAATATTTTTCTTTGTTTTTCTACCGTTATGAATATGATAATTTCAACAGTTTTACATACATTTGATTTCCTTTCAAAATAAAAAATTATATGCTAGAATATTAGTAAATTACATTTTTATAATACTTAAAAGAAGTTTCAAGAGATTAATATCCATTTAAGAATTCATTTATGTATAGTTTAATTAATTGTTCTTAAAAAGTATTTAAAGAAATTGTGCCTCTAATAAAAATAAAGTCTAAATCCGTCCATATATATATAAAAGATATTTTTCATATTTATATAAGACATCTAAAAACGTTAGATCAACACTATTTTTAAGCTATATGATAATATTTTATGAGACGTATATTTTACTTTTGTGATATCTGCCACTAAATTATTTAATATATTATGGTATTATTAAAATTAGTAAACATATTTCATACTAAAAATAACATTATTATGATTAAAATGAATTAAAAAAAGGTATTGTCCGTAGATCCTTTTTACTATTACTAAAAAAACACTTAATTAACAAATAATATTTTCTAATCAACCTTATTTTTAAATATTATTTGAAAAACTATGTAGTTTACAAAAATATTTTAGAAATGGCCAGAGAACGAATTCATAGAAATGTTCAAAAAACCAAACTCATTAACCTTTACTATTTAGCCGTACAGGCTCTTCCTTACTTGGAAGAGTCATTAATTAAATATCATCATTGCTTTTACGTGAAATATCATATCATTATTGTTCATAGTTCCAAGAACATCTGTTCAGATTTGATTTATTTGATTGAAATAAGTAAGTTTAGTTGTTTTGATTGATGGTGGAATAATAAAGTCATAATAAGTGCAAAATAATTTAGTAAAATAAATCTAGTTAAATGGTTATTGTGTTTATAGACCTAAACGTAATATAAGAATAAGAGTTTAAAAAATAATTAAGCACGTTTTTATATCATCATAAAAATTTGCAAAAGAAAATTACTTGAACAATCATAAATGTGAACTTGAAATTTTTAATATTTGGAAATTTATATCCAGATTATGATAATAACTGAAATTCTAATATTGCATAAGAACTCATAATATTGTCCTATCTTTCTCTCTTTGCATATCTCTCAATTGGTCTTTCAACAAATTTACGTCATATTTCAGCATAGTTAAAGGTTGTGGTCTTTCAAATATATGTTATTGTTTATCTTCTTCCCACATTGCACAACTCATACCAGTGACGTTTTGGGGTTCACAGTATATTGACTATTTGTTTAAGAGTTCGAGTATTAACTTTATGCGTCTTTCGCATTACAGTGTTTAGATGGATGAAGATACATGCCAGGAACTTACTCGCCGACTATTTAAATTAAATCATGAGCCTAGTGGAAGAGTCAAAGTAGATAAGTACTTCAACCTTCGCGATGTAGAACTTATAAAGCAAGCATTAGAGCCACATGATTTGGACTTGCTAATGAACTCACAGTTCAAATTGATCTTGCAAATGGAGAATCACGAATTCTCCCTCGTTTTTCTCCACTACTTGTTACCAAGATAGTTAGTCAAGAAGAAGGAAAACGATTTGTGGTGGCTTTTTGCAGGGAAACCTATACGGTATGGTATTCAAGAGTTTTCTATTGTCACTGGGTTAAATTGCAAGCAGGAGAATGAAGAGGATAAACAATTACGCCTCCAAAAACAAAACAAATAAGAAAGGGTAAAGCGAGTAACAATCTTGACAACGTTTGGAACAAGTTGTTCGACGGTGAAAAAAACCAGTTGCTTCCTGGATACACAAGAAACTGATCGAGGGAAAAAGTACAAGGATATGGAAACGAGGCTATGTCTAGCCCTACTTCTTCTGGTTGATGAAATACGTGTGTCCAATATCCAACAACGCATAAATAATAATAGAAAGGGTTCAACACATACTAGACATCTATGATTTTCTTAAATACTTTTGGGTAAGGGAATCTTTCTACGTGATTGTTGAGAGCACCAAATCAAAAGACCATTTCAGCTACAGGCACCCTACGACTTCTATACAAGGCTTCCCTCATGCCATGATTCTAGTTACAGTCGCATGTTGTCCTAAAATTGTTGAAAATGTCGTCCTTTAGTCCATGATGGAAAGAGGTGCATCCATTCAGGAGATTGTTTCCTTTGTAAGTCAAATAAGTCTGCACTTTCAGAACAGAACGTACAGGTCGCTTAACATTCTCGGTGAAGTAAGTATCAGTTGTTACAATAGTCAGACTACTACTCACTGTTTAGTACTCTAACTACCAAAATACTATAATATGTTCTAATGGTCCTATATGATAATTACACAGGTTCTAGTGATATTGTTGCTGAGTAAAGAGGCACCAGAGTTAGTCGAGGACATTGAAATCAATGTTGACAAATATGATGCTACTGTTGATTACCTTCTTATGTTAATAGAAGAGGATTTTCCGTTTGAAATTAATTCTTGGACTGGTGGTATGCGTGTTATAGATATCATTGAAGCACAAAAATGGGCAAGGAAATCGCAGAGAACCGAGGAAGAAGAAGACAACGACATAGATGATACGGAGGACCATAAAAAGGGTCTGGACGAGCCATCAGCCTTTGTACCACCATCTACTGCACCAAAATGAACCAAATCATAAACTTACGAGAGAAAACTCAGTCACCGATAAGAACACATTGTAATGTTATACTCTCTCTCTGCCAAAAACATTTTACCTTTCTCTACACTGAAAGTCTACAATTCACAGATGACGAAGACAATGTGTCACAATCACCTGAGAGAAAAGGCGGCAACATCTTCGGATCATATGATCCAATAGACAAAATCATTCGAAATATTGTCTGCGAGAACCCTCATGATGCCAACTTAGAAAATGTGGAGGTTCGACAAATGGATGCCTCGTCCCAATGGGAAAATCTGAGATCTCCAATACTAAAAGGCCGTGTACCAACAAGTAATCCTTATACACAACACAATTAATGTAAATAATCAACATTTATAAAATGCTTGAACATATATTGTTCTTCTTTCTCATAATTTCAGTAGCTTCTCAGACTAGCCCCACTGCCAATGTTACAACACAAGTGAAGGATATAGAAGCTTCGTCTTTTTATCTCCATTTATCACAAGCAAATGTCGCCCAACAAATGAAAAGAAATGTCTCAGATATTTGTAACACATATCTGGAAATTGTTGGATACTCGAACTATTGAATTCCTTCACGTAGTTCGTATACTACTACTTCATAGGAACTCTTCTCATTTAAGTTAACGTGACTCAGGACAACGTGTGCCTAATCAACCTGATAATGGAACAAACCAGCCACGTCAAACTGTTAATGTTTCACCATCCATCATACAAATTGATCCTCCATCGTTCTCACTGAATATTTCTGGAATCCAAGGTCATGAAAAAATGGAGACGGAACCTGCTTCTTTGGTTCAGGAAACCAATCAATCCACAATCAACCATGTTGTTCCAGGTAATGTAACCACAAAAACTGCATAGGGAGTTAAAGCTCAAGATTTACTAAAGGTAATGTCTAATTTGTAATGACCATTGTTGAAAACAATTTACCTATATGTTCAGCTTTTTCGAATTCATACATATTAGGT
The DNA here is from genome assembly GCA_900406425.1 of Iberis pinnata. Classification (NCBI taxonomy): domain Eukaryota; kingdom Viridiplantae; phylum Streptophyta; class Magnoliopsida; order Brassicales; family Brassicaceae; genus Iberis; species Iberis pinnata. The sequence goes on from OVBE01000835.1 coordinate 19,068, forward strand.
TTTTCCACTCTCGTATGTTAAAAGCACAATTAAGCCAGATATTTATATGGGTTTCTCAAACAACTTACATGTACTGTCTTCTGTTGTCGTGGAATCATAACATACCAATATTAACATCTACTTTTAACCTACCATCTCTAACACGTATATTATATACTCATAACTATATGTTGACGACTTGCTTTGTGCTTTGTTAAGGCAAAGACAATTGGCCAATCTTCTAAAGAACTCGGAGAAGAAGAACATGAAACATTTTTTAACATGTGCGAGAAGGTTAGGAAAAGAACTGAGGATATTGGAAAGAAAGTTAAATATAAGGATTCATTACAAATTCATACTACAAAGAGGACTAAGTGTGAGAAAAATAAAAAGATATAGCTAAAGAATTCGTTAGAAGAAGTTCAAGGATAAATCAAAACCTGGCGGGGAAGCCAAAGCCGGTCAAGATTAAGAAAACTCAAGCAACCTGAAAACTAAACCAATCGTTTTACCAACAGTTGAGGATGAGGATCTGTGGGAGGTTACTATATCTCCCTCTCCTCTTATTATGGAATTTAGAGCATTTGACGACCCACCACCTAAGAAATGCCAAGACTTCCGAGCACTTCTCCAGAATTCCAGGTGCATACTCTTTCCCTTCTTCAAAATTTATGTTTATTCTTGTATAATTTAACAACCAACTTAATTTGATTAGGGTTTATTATCTTGGTGACAATATATCCATCGAGAACACGGTGTTCTGGTCTTTATTTGAACCAAATGAGATATGGCAACCCAACATGATGTGATCGTGACAAGCTCTAAAGAAGAAGAACTAGAACCAGAGCTTGAACTAGAACCTGAAGGATGGATCACCCGGTCCAAAGCAAAGGAGCTAGCTAAGACGACTCATGTTATGATTTAGGCATATCCCGAAGCTTCATTGGACGTTTTCAACATCTACAAATCCAGCCCAACTAAAGAACCAAGTAGCTATGAATGAGTAGCTATTGACGTGATTTTGTACTCTTTTCCTTGGTGGGGATTTTGGAAGGTAAGAGGTTCTTCATGAAGGTTTTTAATGAGGCAATCCGCATCAGTACGTTAAAGTTATTGAGGAATAATTACTTGGTCGAATGTCTTAGATACTTATGCAAAAATAAACGTTGTGTTGTTTTTGCTTCTAACTTTAGACTTCTTGTTGTTTATTACAAGAACTACATGTTGTTTTGGGTATTGTCGAAAACTCTAAGGCTCTTTGCCTTTGTCGCCTACTTATATTGAGACTCTTGTCTTTTTTCAAATCAGTAAATTATTCTGATAGAAACGCTTTTGAGCAATCGATTACTCACTCTTTGAATTGAGAAATCCGAATTTCTTACAAGTATAATTCTTACAAGAAATTATATTATCCATCAGTCCATCGATGCATCGTCTTCATCGTGCCCTCGCGTTCATCATCCGTTATTCTTCGTCCCTTGATCATCACCATCGTTTTGTATCCACTGATCTGAAGCCATCATTCTGTATCCACCGATCTGTATCCATCATTTTGTATCCACCTAGTCGTATCCACTGATATGTATCCACCGTTCTCCATCCATCGAACTTCATCCATCGCGCATCATCCATCGCGTTTTATCCATTCTCCATCGTCCTCTGCTGCATCACCCATCATCTCGTCCACATCGTTGTCTCATCACTGAGGCATTATCAAAGTTTGCGATCTAGGATCCTATCACAACGTAAGTGATGCATTTCGGTAACGGTAGTCAGTATATTACACTTTCTACATTTAATTACTTTATTTACGGTAATCATTATATTACCGTATTTATTTTTAAGTTCTTCTCCTATGTTATATAGGTCCTGGATATTGTTCTCCTTTTTGTCCAATATAGAAGAGACAAGATACCCAATTGTAGGTTTGATTTTCTGCCAACGAGTTGGGTGCAAGAGATGCGGCGTCTTTGGGGATGTTTTCAACGCACAGTTGACAAAGATAAGTTTCAATTTTCATTAGCTTTAATTCTGCCTATCTCAAAGCGTCCTAAATGGTTTCGTCCATCAATATGATTTACTCTGCGATCCCCATTCAAAGTACCCACTGGCTAGGCCTTGCAATTTACCTGAACCAAAGGTCAATAAAAGTTTTGGATTGTAACCATAACAAACTATCGAAAGACCAAGTCGAACATAAGCCAATGTTTATCTTAACACTTTTTCCTTTCTTTAGATTATGGAAATGAGTTACGTCTCGAGTTGCAGAAATTAGTTTGGACCCCTTTCAAATTGACCGGAATGAGTTAGAAGTACTGGTTAAAGACATGTGTATTTTCTTTATTATTGTTGTTCCATTAACCTTTCATTATTATTGTACGCATGTAAATACAATTTTTGTATCTTTTCAGTTCTTTCTGGTGTAGCAGTTATCGTCATGATGGAATAACATTCCCTCGACCGCATATACGAATCCTCCTTGTTAGGAAAGCAATATCTGAAGGTCGCAACAATGAACTATGGGATACAAGCTTTCCATGCGCTTGTTAAGGATCCTCCTCCACCTATCCTCTGACTGTAATTAATATCCATAACTGAAAACTGAACTTCTTCTTTATTTGGTTTTGTCTCAAAAATTAAGGTTTTTCCCTTTGAATGTTGCAAACAAGTACTAAGTCTATTTTCTTTTCAGTCTCATTTACTTATATATGCCTACTTCGATTAACAGCAATATTTCACAACATAGATTATGCAGCGCTTGCGGCTTACAATATTTTAACAATAAAGCTTTTAACTAGCCTTAATACATGAAAGTGGGTGGGCTTGGTTCGGCTTAAGAAAGGACAGTTAATTTACACGACATAACGACTATTGAAACCAATATAAAAACTACTTGAAAAAGGTCCACTTATTTTTATACATACACCAAAGCAGTACCTTAAACAGTTACGCTCATTTTGTTAAAATACCCCAAAATACTTCCTCCAACACTTCGAGCCACTGATCCAATAGACCAAAAACCTACCTTCCCCACAATTCCTAACAATAAAAACCCTTAAATGAGATTACGATAACTTGCCTTATTATGTCCTTTTCCACGACAACAGCTACACCTCCTGTTTCCAGCCACCTTGCAAAACGAAAAAAGAATCACTTATAATTAACAATATCAATGTTCCAATTAAAGTTTACAAGTATGTAAAATCTTACCTTGTGCTCCCCTGAGATAAAATCCGTACTTTCTTTGGCATACCAAAAGGTCTTTTTACCTTTGGCGGCATTAAATCATTACCCTTATTGAACGAAGAACCGGTTTATGCATTATCTCCAGTCGAAGGTATTGGACATATGTTCTCAACATACGCACCAGAATAAGTATTATTGTAATTCTCGCTAATCACCTTTGGTTCAGTGGGAAGATCTACACCCGATGCAGCTACGAGGGCATGAGAGCATGGAATTCCAATAAATTGAAACTCTTTGCAACTACAAGATCCACCCTCAAAATTTATGATGTAAGTGCCAACTTTTTGGTTGAAACCTCGTACTGTGTTGGACATATTGTTTTTACAACAATTTGTATTCACTCTTCAAAGTTGGTTTCTACCATCTTCCGTACATGTGGTGTTAGGAAACAGTCACCTTCATTTTTCTTAGCTGCTTCCGCCTAATAGCAAACCATATCATAATTTGACTCCTGATGTATTCCAACATTGTCACCAATGGGTACTCTCTTGCTTCATTCAACACATTATTTCAAGACTCCGCAATGTTAGAATCCATTATGTCATACCGTTTCCCTTAAAATGAGATCATGTCCAGTGAGGGAAACATGTACAAATGCACATGTAAGCAACATTACCCATAATATTGTAGTAATTAAGTTCATATAGATTTTACCAATATCGAGTAGGTACGCATCGCAAAGAGGGTTGGTATTCTGTATTTCCAAAAAATTGTTGTTGAAATCATTGATCGTGTATGATATGGTAACTTGCATCATTAGATAATCGAGATTTTTAGGATCAGTACAAATGTACAACGCAACACGCATGTATCGCCCTTGTATAAACCTACAAAGTAAGAAGACAATAGTTCATGTCATTATATTGTATATCCTCCCCTGTATATGAGCTCCCAATGTTTTAATATTGTGCATATAATACCTTCTTAAGCCCAGCATATATGCTTGCATGCATGTCTGATATAATAAACAGATCCACTGAATCGTATACAAATATTTTCAATATGTTAAAAAACCATTCCCATGAGTCATCGTTCTCATTGTCAACGATGTCATATGCTAAAGGGAAGACTTGAAAATTCGCATCCTGGCCAACCGCAGTGAGCAGAGTACCACCGTACCTAGCCTTTAAAGAGGTTCCGTCTACAACAACCACCTTACTAAGATAAGAAAAATACTTCACATAAGCACCTAGGGCAATAAAATTGTACTTGAAATGTGTTGTCCCATCAATACTGGTTAAATATTCCATGTAACATATGCTACCATTGTTCATATGCTCTAACAACGCCATGTAATTCGACATTATTGCAAAGCTTCCAGCAACTGAGCCTAGTGACATGTCCATAGCAAATTCTTGTGCTCTCCAAGCTTTCCAGTATGAAACATTGACATGAAATTCATCTAGCAAAATTTTTCTCAAACCATAGGGATTTTGACCTTTCTTTATGCATAAGTAATACTTTGCAACCAATTCGATAATCACTTGTGTTGTTGCCAATTTATGATAGTTTCTCCGCTCGTCTATTGGACAACAATGCTCCAATATGGCAGATCTTATTTGAACTTTGTCAGAGTTGTCCACTCTCACGGCGTACACGCGCCATGGACATATATATGAGGTGCATTTGATGGCCATGCAATCGGGTGAAGACCGTGTTATTTTAAAGTTAAACTTTTGGTTGATAGCATTGATTGCAATTTTAATCTTGCAATCCACTTTGTTTTTGAACACACGCCCAAAAAAAAACTTTGTCTCCCTTATAATCAATGTCAAACAGTGCTTCATCTACTTTTGCACCAAATAAAAAACATTTAATATTCAGTTCTTACCTAAAACAACAAACTTGACTTACTCCGACTAACAGTCCCAATATACAAAGTATCATAAAAATAAATGTGTACCTTCGGTGCAAAGATTGTTGAAAACTGGCGGAGCGTCGCGGCTAAACAATGCAGGGTCGTTTATATCAGGGGAAAAAACGTTCTCAGCTACCTCATCGTTTGTGACCCATCGAGGAATCACCCACTGAAACGGTCCACACATTCTTCTTCATAAATAGTTCAGCTTGAGTCATATGAAGTTTCAAAGAGTCTTCTTACTACGGAGTTGTGTCCTCTTTCACTCATAATTGCAATTTGGGGAACATCTTTGCCTCTACCAATCATCTCTTGCTGAACAGGTAAGATTCTCATGTTGTGATTTGGCATATACAGATCTATGTTTTCATCCTCTTCATTAACAACTCCCTTCCCTCTATCATCGATTCGATGTTCAAATATGCCTCCACATTCTCTTGTCAACGGAGTAGTCAAACTACCTGTTTGGGTAGTCGGTATATCTTGTTCTCGTAATTCTTGACAACCAGCTGCATCTGATTCATTCGAACTTGTTGCATACAGGCTAGGGGTCCTTGGTTCAGAAGTGTCATATGCCTCTCTTCCCTCAGATGATTCCATCGCTAAATCCTGAAAGTAGAAGCTACTTATGTCGTTATACGTTTCATTGCTAGTTGTGTCATCCTCATTAGCATACCTCTCGTAGTTTTGTGTTTTCTCCCAAAAAATAATAACTAGGACGCGAGTTATCAGTTATTCTAGATTTATTGTGACAAACAGATCCACTTCCTTGATCTCCCTACGTATTTGCACAAACACTCGCACATCATGCTCCTCCTTAATATATTGTGGATCTACTTGAGTGTCTTCCCCTACCAACATCCACTAGGGATACTCGTACGACATAATCATATTTATAAACGATCCTCAGAAATCAATAGTCCGGGAAACAAGAATCACAAGCTCTGAATATGACATGCCAAAGTATATTCGTATCTATTTGATCTCCTCATTCGCTTTGGGTCTGAATGACCATTTTCTAGTTGGAAATTTCGTCCAGTTTCCACAAAAACTCTCACTAAGTCTTGAGTACTCAACTGCAAATTATTAAAATAAATAGAAGTAGTTAGTATATCGTAATTAGTAAATACATGTTAAAATGAAGATTGTGGTTTACATTTTCTTTTAGTGTTAATACTTTTCGTCTCGGGTTCATTTAATGGTTTGAAATTTAGTTTTTTATTTAAGGTTCAGTTTTTCCATTTAGTGTTTATTTTTTCTTGGTAGGTTTTTTCCATTTTAGGGTTTAGTTTTCCCTTTTAGGGTTATTTTTCCAAGTAGAGTTTATTTTTTATTTTTGGCTTTAATTTTCCCATTTAGGTTCTATTTTTTTCTTCTGTTAGGGTTTACCTTTTTCCTCTTTTTGGGTATATTTTTCCGTTTAGGGTTTAGGTTCCCCTTTTAGGTTTTAGGGTTATAACTTCTTCATTTATGTTTTTTCACAATACTTTTATGATAGTTAATATATCGATTACAGTAGGTGGTATATATTATTTCCTACTGTTACGAATGGATGTAACCATTATAAGTTTTACCTAAAATCTGCTTCAGAACACTATTATTCTTACGATATATTTTCATGGGTCAAATAAATTAAAGTACTATAATAATTTAAGAAATTTGCATCAAACTATTATAGTTAAACTTTTGTAAAACCCCATACTTCGTTAAATGCTTTTTACTATTTATCATCTTCTTCAAAGGAATCCTACCGCACAATAAACTTTTGTAAAACCTATTTTATCGAAAATATTTAATATAAATCTTGAAAACATAATCATTCTCTTAAATAGTTTGGTATATAATAAACAAGTTTGGATTCTTTTAATCACGATATCACTTACAACTATTAATCTTCTTACACCGTCCACCAGCGCCGCGTTTGGTATACCATCCATCGAAGTTATTTTTTGGTTTATGTAGAAAAATACCTAGCTTATTAAGCCTAATATAGAAATGTTGCTATCGCCTTTCTTGTTATTGGGTGGAAATTCAAATTGTGTAATTCATATTGTTACAATAGGGTTATGACGGATGGAGACGACATCGTTGATTTGACAAAGCCGCCTGACGTCGTCTGTCAGAAACAACTGGTGAGTCAACATATTTCTCCAAGCGCGTGGAATGAAATTAAGGGCAGCGTCGAGATATCTTCAGCATATTATAACCGAGAACTAATTATACACACATATGTATATCTACTTAATTTCCTAAAAGATATGTATATCTCACCGATTAACCCAAAATACATTAATAATTATTATTAGGTAAAAATATTGTCTTATACATATTTAAAGCGTTAATTTGCTGAATAACCATATATAGTTGAGAAATTAAATAACCATTAGATCTACGGCTATGAAGAAGGACAGTCCCTTTAGAGTCTCTTAAAGTCCAGGCAGCTCCTGCTAACTTAGAAGCTTTTTTCCAGCTTGATGATACAGATCATAAACACTTGATCGAAACCAAAACATTGTGCTAAATTTCTTGGTATTTGTAAATTTTTTGTATTCTTTTTTGACCTATTGGATTGCCTTGATTTGCTTTAGTCCACAATGAGAATTCATTTCTTATTTTCAAGGCAATCTGCATTATGTCAAATTCCTTCCCCTCAAATAACATAGAGTTTATGTTCTTCCAAAGGAACCACATAATTCATGGGAATATATACTTTTGGTCTTCTGTAATATCTTGCATTTGATTCAGCATGAACACATAATGAAGGGTTGTGTAAAAAGAGTTGCGACAGAAATCATTCTCAGGCAAAGGTATGAAGAGAATAGCCCAAAGTTGCCTAGCCACATGACAAGTGAATAACAACTGGTTCACTGTCTCTTTATCTTCTCCACACAACTAACATCGGTTGTCTACTTTCATCTTTCTTTTTTTAAAAGGGGTCTGCCACAGATAAAGCTTGATTACTTGCTTTCCACATGAAAATCTTGATTTTGAATGATGTTTTCACCTTCCAGATTTCCTGTTTAAGCCCATTGAGAGAAGGATGTATTGATGCCTCTTGAGAAACTTCAGAGTTTTTAGTCTTTATAGCTAAAGAATACCATGATTTGACATCATAATCTCCATTCTTTGAGTCCTTCAAGATCCAGTAATCATTGATTAGTGTTACAGGTCTCATCTTTGTTATATCTCTAACGTCTTGAGGGAAAAATAATCTTCTAAGTGAGTCAGGGTCCCGGTCTCTTTTCTGCCAATCAATTGGTTCATTCACTCTTTGATCCAATTAATTAGAGGATTCTTGATCAAGGGTCTTCTGCTTTTAAAACCTGCAATTCACTCATCTTTCCAAACTAAGGTATTTCTACTATTTTCTATGCGCCTCTGAATTCCATGTAAAATTAAATCTCTGCCAAAAAGGAGACTTTTCCAGCCATAAGAAGGTCTCTCTCCCACTTGAGCATTAAGAATTAAAGTATATGGGAAGTATTTGCTTTTAAACACTCTAGCTAGCAGACAATTGGGAATTTTGATAATCCTCCACACTTGTTTTGCTAGTAAGGCTTGGTTAAAGCAATAAATATCTTTAAAACCGATTCCACCCAACTCTGTTGGTAAGCAGATCTCTTGCTAAATAATCCACATAATTTTCCTCTTTCCTTGAATAGAAGAGCATCAAAATTCTGCAATTGTTGAGACTAGATTTTTTGGTGTGGTTTTTGTTAATTTAAAACAAGTCATCACATACACAAGCAGAGCCATTGCCATTGCTTTGATCAGGGTTTCTTTCCTCCTACTGACAGCCACCTAGTTCCCCACACATTGAGTTTCTCTTAAAGCTGTCTTTAATGAAACTCAAAAGCTTAATTGTAGACCCCTCAAAGGATTCAGGCAGGCCGAGCTACGTCCCTTGCCCTCCTTCTTTTGAAATTCCAGTTATACATTAATTGGCTTCTTTCCTCTCTTATGAAATTGTAGAACCAAAAGTGATTGCTAATTTTTCCAAGTTCGGATTTTGGCCAGAGCTTTCATTGTAATCTTGAATTGTTTGGAACATATTAGCCACTTGATTCCCTGATGCTTTTCATATGAAGAGGCTACCATCTACAAAGAGTAAGTGACTTACCGAGATGCCTGATTGAGAGAACCGTAATCCTTGAAAAAATTTCTTCTTTCTACTTTTTCAGTTGAAAAATTAGCCCTTGTATGCATAAAACAAACAAGAACGGGAATAGGGGATCCCCTTGTCGTAAGCCTCTTTGAGGTTTAGTTAAACCAAAAGGTTGGTTATTTATTAAAATTGCAACGGAATAGGTGGTTACACAACTCCAAATCCAAGTAATCCGCTGATGGTGAAACCCCATTTTTTCATAATCATCTTCAAATAAGACCACTCCAATCTATCATAAGCTTTGGATAAATTTGTTTTGATAGCTAAATAATCTTCAGAGTAATCCGGGTTTATCTTTAAGGCATGGATGCACTCATATGCCACTAGGATATTATCATATATTAACCTTTGAGGAACAAATGCAGATTGAATCGAGGAAACCAACTTGTGAATGTATGGCTTAAGTCTTGATACCAAAATATTTGTGATGATATTGTAAAGAACATAACAAAGGCTTATAGGCCTCAAATCAGTCATGAGCTCGGATTCTGGTTTTTTTTTGGATCAGACTTATCAAGGTAAAGTTCCAGTATGCTTGCATAACTCATGTAATGAAGAACTCTTTCACTTCCTTTATTACGTGAAATTTAACGATGTTCCGGTATGATTGAAAGAACCCTGCAGTAATTCCATCATCCCCCAGTGTAACATCAGCTCTAATTGAGAATACTGCCTCAAATATTTCACTATTTTTTTAATGGGAGCAATTAAATTCCTGTTCATGTCCTCAGTAACTGATTTCCTAAAACAAGTATAATTATCTTTGTGCAGGATTTGGTTTGCAGAAGTAAAAAGATCACTAAAGTAGACCACTGCTATTTCTCTTTTGGAAGCTTCTGAAGAATGTTTAGACCCATCATCCTTTTGTTCGATTCTTTTCCTCTTCTTATTCTCTTGAACTGAAGCATGAAAATATTTAGTATTTATGTCCCCTTCTAAAAGCCATTTTTCATGACTGTTTTGGCTCCAGTAAGATTCTTCCTGTTTGTATTCTCGATTCAACAATTTTTTTAATTTCTTGAAGTTTGTTCGTACTAGGTTGAAACTGAGATTCCTCCACTTCTAGATCCCTATGAAGTTGCTAAATCTTCGTGTTGGAATTGGTATTTACCTTTCTCTTCCATTTACTTACTGCTTTCCTGCATCTTTTGATTTTATCCACAACTTTATGTCTTTGTCTAGTAATTACATTCCAATTTCTTGAGATTAACTCCTTAACTTGTTGTTCTTTTAAGATTCTTTGATCAAACGAGAATCTTCTTCTAAATGTATTTTCACATGAACTTAGTTTTACATGAATTGGCCTATGGTCAGAGCCTCTCTTTTTTTCCAAAAACACTGTTTTGCTAACGGGAAAATTCTGTTCCAAGCTTCTTTTGCAAACATCTATCTAACTTACATTGCATCCAATGTTTATATCCCAAACCTCCCCATGCAAAACCATTGCCTTCTGACTCTAATTCAGCCATCCTACACAGATCAAGCATCTTTACAAATTCTATGAATGAGTTTTCACCTCTGCTTGGACCACCTACTTTCTCTCCATTGTTCAATATTTCATTAAAACTCCCAAAAATACACCAGGAAGCTGATCTATTCACCCCAATTCTAAGGATTTTTTCTCAAAATTTGTGTCTTATGGCTTGGTTAGGTTCACCATAAATCAAAGAAACAAAAAATGCTGAAATACTCAGCTGAATATACAGATCCAAAATATTCTTATTAGCAAAAAGGATTTCAACTTTCACACTATCTTTCCAAAAGTAGGCTAAACCACCACTATAGCTTATAGGGTTTATAATATATACCCTATCATAACCTACCCAGACTTGTAAGTCTCTTAATACATTGCTTATATTCGTAGTTTCCATTAAAAACAAAATATCAGGGAACAAATCTTTGCGGAAGTCCCTTACACGTGGAATCACCAAATCTTCAGGTTTCCCTAAGCCTTGGCAATTCCAGCTTAGAAGCGACATTACTTCAGTGATGACTCATTCGAAGGAGTCACCACCTTTGAGGATGATTTAGATCTTTTCCTCAAGCTCTTCTCTGCTGATGTTACTTTTCTTTTTTCTGCCCTTCCACTTTGATCTTCAGCGTTGGATGTTGTTGGAAAATTATCTTGCTAAAGGTTGTTCTTTGTTATTGCTCTGTTAAACTTTGATGGTCTTCTCCTGGTGTAAGGCTTTCTTTTTCTGATCCCGAAAGATCATGCCTCCTCTGAGACAAGATGTTATAATGTTGGAACAGAGTTGAAGCTTGGACTTGTCTGTACATACTCCATGTGATCCAAATTATTAATTTGGTTTCTAAGTGATGGTCTGATCTTGTTTCTGGTCATTTCATTGCATCAACCATAAGTTTGATTCCTTAGTCTTCAACTTTTGATGATTGAGATGCAGATTGAGTAGAGAAATCAAAGATTGTTCCTTTGTCTTTGATTAAATTGGATAATACAATATGTGGCTTTTCTAGTCTCATAATCATCCTTTCAATAATGGGATCCTTCTCAACTTATGCCAGAGATGATTTTATTCTTGCTTTTTTCAGCGATTTATCTTCCCCATTAGCATTTAATAGATATCTTCTCATCTCTTCAAGCACCTCAGGTAAGATTTTGGGTATTCATGTTGCTGGATTCACTCCCACTTAGCTTTCTTTCAACACTCCAAATAAAAGTTCTTCAGGGGATAGCGTTGGATTCTTCTGCTTTTTTTTAGTCAGACCTCCCTTTGATTCTTGATTATTCTAGTATGTGTCCTTCATGGGACACATTGTGTTTTCATGTGTGAGACGTTGACAAAGATAACAACGTTTTTGAACTCTCTTATAGTGAAAATAGACGAGTAATCTTTCTCCATTTGGTTGCTCGATTACCTTAGATTTCCGTAGTGGCATAGAGACATCAAACGTTATCTTAATCCTAATATACTCATGGCTATGAGATTTAGTTGTGTCTAATTCTACCTCATATACCCTTCTAAGACGTTCTCCAATCCGTATGATGGCTTTCCTAGTGTAACAGTTCACATGTAGATATCTTATTTGAACCCAAAGAAAGATGAACTGCAAGTAGTCCCCTGGGGGGTTAAGATACCACATGTCTAGCACGATCACCCAATCATTATGAGTTTGGACTTCTTTTCTAAAACTTCCTCAAGATCATGCTTTAAGTTGAAGATAAATTGGAATCTTTCCTTAGTTAAAGCCATTCCCCTTACCTTGCTTTGTTTTTGTCTCTTCCAAGGCATGTCCAAGACCACATTTGATACCTTTTGGCGGTAACGATTCAAGATTCTTCCGATTATGCTGAGCTCATTCTGCTCTGCTGAAGAGAATTCTAGTAAGTTTGGAAGCTTGATGGGCTCATCATCTTCTTCAAGCGAAAGAGAGGCTAAAGTTTGATCCACTGCTATTGACATGATTAAGATTTGAGATTTACTTTCGGATGATCTTGATATTACTCCGGTCTCTCCAACTTGTATTAAATCGTAGAATGAGATATACTTTAAAAAAAAAACAGTTTTGAAAAGATGTTGTGAAATGATAAAAAAAGAAACTAAAACAACGAAAAAACCAGCTTTTCACGATAACCAATAGACTAAGCTCCAAGATATAGGCAAAAACAAAACTTCTATATATACTAGAGAGTAATATGCCCTATCCAAGGGAATATTCTCACTTGGGAGTGATTTAAAACAACTCTCATTTCAACTTATTATAAAATGGAGTCTACAATTTTGTTTTTTGGTGACGAAACAAAAATTTCCCCTTTCTCCTTTCTTTAGTAAAATAAAACTTTTAAGAGCTATTGCATTTTGTGTATCTTATTAGTTATCTCTTTTTTTTGTCAACTGTTGTCTTTATTAATCAACAGAGAGAATATTTTATACAAAAAATTTATAGCTAAAAAGACATTCATAAACAGAGGACATGATATAGCCTCAAAAGCATAATAGGGAAAGTCTTGCTAGGAGGAGAAGCTTTCAGATCGGAAAAGGGAATGAAGCCAAAAGGGATGGCCTTGAGCCACATATGATTGAGTCCTTCCTTGAGAAGTCACACTGTCCAAAATTAAAGTAGCCCCTCTGTTTGCAGACGAGTGAACTACATTTAACCGCCAAAAGGTTATGGGATTGAGAGCCAAGATTATTTCTTGAGCTTGATAGTGAAAAGCCGGCCAATTGGATGGTGTTAGAATCGCACCAAATATGTCTTGAGCCTCACTTTCAAAAATAACATGGTTAAAATGAAGGTCTGCCATATCCTTGATTGCCCAACATAAAACAAGAAGCTTAACGTCTTCTTTATTCTCCATGCCACAAACCGCTCTTCTACTATGCATCCTAACCTGCCCAAAACCGTCTCTCAACACCCAGGCTCCTCCACCGAGTTTTTTGTGTTTATTCCAGGCCCAAGCAATGTTGCATTTTAACCAGGGGTCAGGGGGAGTAGTCCATTTCTTTATTGGTTGATGCTGCATATCCAGGTTTATAGCTGAGGCTTCATCCAGAACTTGAGCCTTAAACCAATCCTGAGAATCTTTCACTGCTTTATCTACCACCTCTTGAGCCGAGAAGCCCATACTATCAAAAAATATGTTATTTCTATTCTTCCAAATAAACCAGAGGATCCAAGGGAAGGAGCTTATCTCTATGGAATCACAAAATCTGTTATAGGAGAGGTTAAATAGAAAGAAGAAGTTACAGTGGATAGAAGCCGGTTCAAAACCTTCTTGAGGATGAGGAATAGGTGAGAGTGCCCAGACCTGTCTAGCAAATGAGCAAGTGAAGAGGAGGTGATTAATTGATTAACTTCCCATAGCACAAGATTGGCATTCTTTATCAATATGGACTTCCCTTCTCTTAATCAACGACGCTACTGGAATGCATTGGAGACTGATTTCCACATGAATGCCTTAATCTTATTTGGAGCTTTGATAGACCAAACTTGAGACTGAATTCCAGTAATCTATGGGAGTTGAGTTGCTGTTTTAAGTTCATGTGCTAGGTTAAGTTGGGAGAACAGCCAGTAGCCGGATTTAACTGAATAAGCTCCACTCTTGTTGTGCTTCCATAGCCACGAATCTGGTTGTGTTATCAATGGGTGTAGTCTGCAGATGATTTCAATGTCTCTTTGTAGAAAGTGATGATGGAGTAAATTGGTGTTCCAGGTTCTGGTTGATTGGTCAATTAGTGCAGCCACTTTGAGGTCGAGATTCACGGTGAAGTGGTTTAAGAGAGGTAATCTGAGGGTTGTATCATTAATCCAGTGATGTTCCCAAACTCTTGTTGATAGAACATTCCCTATTTTTCTTTGCAGTCCTTTTACCAACAGTTCTCTCCCAAAACATATGCTTCTCCATGCATAGGAAGGTCTATCTCCAAGGTTGGCAGTTAAAAAATCCGACTTATGGAAATAGATACCTTTCAGGAACTGGACCATCAGAGATTCAGGATGGTTAATGATTCTCCAACTCTGTTTTGCCAGCAAGGCTTGATTGAAGCTGCTAATGTCTTTAAAGCCTAGTCCCCCATCTTCTTTAGATAAGCACAGTTTGTGCCAATTAATCCAGTGAATTTTTCTTTTTTGATCACCCGAATTCCACCAGTAGGCTGCTAAGGCACCTAAGATGTTTTTACATGTAGTGATAGGCAGCTTAAAGATTCCCATAGCATAAACCGGCAATGCTAATCCAATAGATTTAATCATCACTTCTTTCCCCCCCCCCCCCCCAAGGNCTTCTTTCCCCCCCCCCCCTCAAGGATAGGGATTGGGAAGACCATGTAGAAACTTTTACTTTTAATCTTGAGGAGATAAAGGATAGCAGCTGGAGTTTTGATTGGGAGAAACATTCAGGTAATCCTAGGTAAGTACCTACCCCTCCTTCCTGATGAATGTTAGACGCTTCTTTGATAGCCTTTTTGATGTCTTCATATATATTAGTTCCAAATGTAAAGGCAGATTTCTGCAAATTGATTTCCTGCCCTGCTGCTTTACAGTACATATCGAGGATATGTTTTAGGTTTAGCCACTGTTGGATAGAGGCAGAGCATACAAAGAAGGATTCGTCTGCAAACAGCAAGTGAGATACTGATGGGCCTTCTTGTGATACTTTCATTCCAATTAAAGCCCTTGAATTTTCTGCTCTTTGGAGGCTATGCACGAGTCCCTCGTTATAGAGTACAAATAGAAACGGGGACAAGGGGTCCCCCTATGCCTCTTTGTGGAAGAATCATTCCATGAGGTTTATTGTTCACTAGGACTGAGAATGAGACAGTGGATATGCAGGCTTTTATCCATGAAATCTAGATGTTATGAAAGCCGAAAGCCTGCAAAATTTTGATCAAGTAACTCCAGTTGATGCGGTCATAAGCCTTCGACATATCTGTCTTTAAGGCCATGAATTGAGCCGAGATAGATGGGTGGACTCTGAGGAGGTGCAGGACTTCATGAGCAATGACTATGTTATCTGTGATTAGTCTATCAGTTACGAAAGCAGACTGAGATGGTGAAATAAGGTGCGACATTAATGGTTGGAGCCTTTTAACCAAAATCTTGGCAATGATTTTGTAGAGTACTGAGCAGAGGCTAATTGGTCTCAAGTCTGACATGGAGAGTGGATCTGATTTTTTTGGAATGAGACAGATGTGAGTCATGTTCCATTCAGCAGGCATTAAGGAGGTTCTGAAAAAAGTCTTGCACTTCTTTAGTAATGTGGTTACCAATGATGAATCAAAATTTCTGGTAAAATTGTGTTGTGAATCCATCAGGTCCTGGGACACTCTTAGGGTTGATGGAGAAGACAGCACACTTGACTTCATCCTTTGAAATCTGTTTTATCAGTTCTTCATTCATCTGGTCATCAATCTTTGGTAAGAACTGTTCAAATAAATCCTCTTCAATGGTCTCGTTAGGTGCAACAAATAACTTACTGAAATACTCAACAACAATGGAACCAATTGAAGCTTCTGTTTTATGTAAATTGCCTTGTGAATCTTTAAGTTTTAGGATCTTATTTCTGGATATGTTAATCTTTACTGTGGCATGAAAAAATTTAGAATTACAGTCCCCACTTTTGAGCCACTTTTCTCTGCTTTTCTGTCTCCAAAAACTCTCTTAGTCTCTGTTAGCCAATACCACTTCATATCTTAACTGTCTCAATCTCTGAATGCTAGGGTAATCTTTGGAGTGTTCATTCTCAAGCTGCCAGTGTAAGTCTTGTAATTTGATGCCCGAGTTAATCTTCAGTTTTTTACTCCATATTTTAAAAGCTTTCCGTGTTAAATTAAGCTTATCAGTAACTGAATATAAAGTAGGAATACGGTTGGTGATCCATAACATCTTCACTCAAGCAGAGACTTCCGGGTAATGCAGGATTCTAGTGTCAAATTTGAATGAGCCTCTATAGGCGTCTTGGTTGGCAATGAGCTTCATTAATATTGGTCTATGATCAGAACCTCTTAGATCTAAAAAGGCTTGATTGATGGTAGGGAAATCATGGAACCAGTTTGAGTTCCCAAAGCATCAATCAAGTTTTGATTGGATCCAGAGATCACCCCTTCTTCCTTTCCAAGTAAAGGGGTTGCCAGTAGAGGATAATTCAGATAGGTGGCAAGCTTTGATCATTGCATTAAAGGCTTGGAATAATTTGAAACATCTAGGAGGGCCTCCTATTTTTTCAGAATTATCCCGGATTTCATTAAAATCCCCCAAGACACACCATGGTGAAAACCTGAGACGACCAATTCTAATAAGTCTCTCCCAAACCGCATCCCTGAATTTATAGTGTGGGCTGCCATTGACACAGGTCAAGTAAAATCTTTTACCATTCCAAGAAATAAGAGCATCTATTACGTTTTTATCAAAAACTGGATATTTACATTCACACTGGCTTTCCAAAATATAGCTAAGCCAACACATTTGCCGATAGGGTCCACTGTAAAGACTTGATCATACCCTAACCAAACTTGGAGATCAACTAGCATATCTCTTTTATTCATAGATTCCATAATTACTAATATCTCAGGTAAGTATTTTTGACGTACTTCCTTGAGCCTTGGAATTTTCAGGTCAAAGTATCCCCCTAAGCCCTGACAATTCCAACAAAAAATGCTCATTGCTCTTTGGACAGCCTCTCCAATGAGGCTGTCTCTGGAATGAGTTGAGGTTTTGGTTTTTTGGATCTTCGCTTCAGGTTCTCTGCTGCTTTACGTTTCCCTTCAACTTTGTCCTTTAAATTTGGATTATGTTGTTGGCATTCCATTACCATTGCAGAATCAGGATGATTAGGCCTTCTGGATTTTTTGATGGGGCGTCTTCTGGATTTGAGAGGTGGAGACTTAGTCCCAGATGGTCCAGGGAAAGAGAGCCTAGACCATATATCCGTTAAACTAGTCATACTTCCAAGTTGTTGTTGTCTTGAGTCAGATTCAGTGTCAGGAATGCAGGTGACTTATATCCATGGGCAGAGGTTGCTTTACCAGATTTAAATGCATCAAAGAGGAGCTTCTGATGTCCTTGGCTTGGGGGTGCAGATTGAGTATGAGACACTGAGCTTTCAAAGTTGAAAATGATTCTTTTCCCTTTGTTGATTTCCGGAGTAACCAAAGGTCTAGGTTCAAGCCCAAGGATTGCCATCTGACTGATTGGATCTTTTTCCAGATCAAGCAATGAAGCCTTGACTCTCTCCTCTCTAATCAATCTTTCTGGTCCATTTGCAGTAAGCAAGTAAGTTCTCATTTCTGCCAAAACCTCAGGAGCTATTCTTGGCCGACCTGTAGAGGGGTTTAAACCCAACTGAGAAGGATTCAGGACTCCAAACAGAGGGTCATTATCTGTCATAGGTTCCGGTTGGGATCTTCTTGAGGTAGTCTCTGATGCTGCTTTAGGTTGTTTGGTATCAGGCTGAGATGGAGATGCTTCCTGATGGGCTCTGAGATAAGGGCACGCTTCTCTTTCGTGAGTGAGACGTTGACAAGCATAACAACGCTTTTGAATCTTTTCATAGTCATAGAGTATTTTGATCACTTCACCTGAGGGGAGAAGGATTTGTTTCGATCTTCTTAGTGGATTGGCTATGTTGAACTTGATTTTGACTCTTACAAAGTCATTTATCTGCGCCTTCTCGGGATCAAAGGCAACCTCTACCACTTGACCAGCAAACTTTCCTATTTCAGTAAGTGCTTTAATTGTGTAGTTATTAACTGGAACGTTCCTCATTTGTACCCATAGGTACATGTTCTGAAGATAATCTGGTGGTGGGAGAGCACACCATTTTTCTAGGAGGATAGGCCAGAGGTTGTATGTTTGGATACCTTTCTCGAGAACCATATCCAGATCATGTTGGTATTTGAAGATGAATTGGAATTTAGACTAGGATAATGCAACTCCTCTAACTCTGTCATACAATTGCCATTTATCGTGGCATATCTCTGATGAGGCTAGACATCTTCTGGCAAGAGGGGTTGAGCAGAATGCCTATGATGCTTAGTTCATTTCTTTCGGAGGAGCTGTAATCAGGTTGGTCTGGAAACGCGTAAGGTTCATCTTCTTCTTCCAGAGTAAGAGCCTCAAGATTATTGTGAATGTTGGAAGACATTAGAACAAGATCTGATTGTTTAGCAAGAAGAGCAGGACTTGAAGATGAAAAACGATTTCACAATTCAGAGGATCCGGTGGTGAGCAGTGAAGATGAGGGTAAAGGTACTGTGAAAGATAGTTAAGAGAGTTCTTTGTTAACTATCTGAAATATTTTAGTTCTTTCTTTTATTAAGTTCAAAATACTTTAATTAATTTTTTGTTTTAAATTTGCGTATAGTTTGTTTAGAGGATTATCGAATTTGTGTCATAACTATGACTGACAACATTTATTTTCGACTAGTAATACACGAGTTAAAGGTCAATATATATGCCTAAAACTATAGCAAACGTGCTTATTAATACACTTATCTTATCTTATGTGAGTGTATTTTAGTGTTTGTATTTTTATTTATTTGAATATATATATATATGAATTTTTTAAGTAAAACTAACATAAGTGTTAACAATATTAATTAGACTGTTAAACACTGCAGATGTGACAATTACCACTAATATGTCAAAAAAAAATTTAAAAAACAAAATTTTGTAAAATATATTTATAATCATTATTAAATAAGATATTTTTGTACATTTTAAAAATATTATAGCATCTTTACTAGTAAAAATAATTTAATTTTAAACATACATAGTTCTAAATTCAGTATTATATATTTTCAACAATACATCAATATATTTATCATAAACAGTTATCTTTGGGGGTTATAACGACTTATGAAGCATAAAATACGTGATTTTAGTGAATATATTTAAAAATTATAATTTTATGATTCTTTAAAGTTGGTAGGTTTTGGTTTAAATATGAAAAATTAAAGGTTATACGCTTGAGTTAAAAAAAAAATTCCAAAGAAAATACCTTTGATCTTTTACATATTTATGGTGTATAAATTTTGTGATGTATAAATTTTGTGATAGAATTGAAGATGATGTATTCAATCAAGGAACTGAATTTATAATATATTATTATAATACGAACATATGTAAATGATGTAAGAAACAAAAATAAAATTATAACTATATTATTCTTATGATTAGTCCAACCAAATTACTATTCAATCCAGGGACTAAATTTAGAATCAAGGTAACTTGAAAATACATTCTTTATAGATATATCCGCAAATCCAATTCATTAAGAAAGTGCAATATTTTATCACAAAATTTATACATGATAAATTAATTAAAATTGTAGAAAATTAAGGCAAAATTCATAATTCATAATCTATTATCATAATATGAACATAAGTATTTGATGTAGAAAGAAATTATAATAATTAGAGGCAAATATATTAAATTTATGATTGGTCTAACTGAAAATTTAATTAATTGAAGAACTAAAATTTAGAATCTAAATAACATGAAAATATATTTATTTAATAAAGATATAACCGTACATTCAATTTATTCTAAGAAAATGCAATCATTCTATCACAAAATTTAAACATAATAAATAAGTTAAAATTACATAAAATCGAAAACAAAATTTCAACTCGAAACGAAAAAAATTTAATTTTTATATTTAAACCAAAAACCTATGAACTTTAAAGAGTCAGATTTTAAAACTTTAAATATAACCATTAAAATCTAATATGTTATCCTAATTAAGACGTTATTTGCCCTAAAAAAATCAATGTTTATGATAATTTATATATTGATGCGTTGTTGAAAATATAGAATAATTAATTACATAATGATGCATTTTTATAATATTATTTTTAGCTATGCTTTATTAAAACATATATAAATAGGGGTAATTACACTGAATATACATTATATATCCTAATATTAAATAAGTAACTACTACTTCTAGCTCTCTTCTCTCTCGAGCGAAATTATACAATATATTCATATAAGACTCTACTATCATCAACAATCTATCTATTTTTGTATGTTTATTTTGTCCACTTACACGTTATGGATAGTCAGTATGTTTTGGGCTTAAGGGTTATGTTTTGGGGGTTTAGGGTTTATATTTTGGGTTTTAGGATTTATATTTTGGGGTTTATGATTTATATTTTGGTATTTAAGGTTTATATTTTGGGGGTTTAGGGTTTATATTTTGGGGTTTAGGAGTTTATATTTTGGAGTTTAGAGTTTATATTTTGGATTTATGATTTATATTTTGGGGTTTAGGGTTTATATTTTAAGGTTTAGAGTTATATATTGGGGTTTATGACTTATATTTTGGGATTTATAGTTTAAAAATGTAAGATTATTTTTAATAATTTTAATCATGTTAGATTTAGAAAAAAAATATGTGTTTTTTATGTAAGTTATTATGATTTGATTATTTAAATTGAAATGATTAATTTGTAAAAAAGAATGAATGAGTGCAACTAAAAAGAGAGAGAGAGATGAGTATACATGTGCCTGTGTTGGAAACAAAGGGTAAAAGAGAGATATGTGAGGTATATAAAACCATGAGGTTGCCTTTAAAGCATTCACTTGGACAATTGATTCGATGGTTCAACTCAAATTCACAAAAGTGAGTTTTGCAATGGATGCAAAGAACTTGGTGAATGTTGTAAATCGTCCTCCTGATTGGCTTTTACTCATATTTCAAATTGCATAGTCGCATGTTTTTGTTGCACAATTGGAAATGTTTTCATCTCCCTTCTCCTTGGAATAAGAGAACCACTCTCTTAACTAATAGTGTGACAAGGTTTGATCATATTCAATCTTATGTGGCAACAGGATCTTCATCTTGGCTTATACATTTTTTTTTAGAGAAGAGAGTACTTTCTTTACTTTACAAATTGAAGAACATCAAAGCTCTGTTTAGTTTTATTTATAAGTGTTGCCCAGGTTGAGGCGTAGATATTACCTGTTGGACCTGATTTTGTTTCCAAAAGCTTTATATTTTTCGGTTTTTTGGACCTTTAATTGACATACGACAAAAAACCACTCCCAAAATTACAACGAATATCTTCATATTATAATTAGCTATACTAATTTTTTGTATGTAACCAAATAATTTGTTGCACTTGTTTCTTGAATTGTCAACAAAATTCTAAGAGTATCTCCAAATGGACACTTCAAATTTAAAGTGTTATATGTTTTCTTCCAAAGACAATACTTTAAATACAAAATATCAAAAATTTCTATTTCGCAATGTTGCCCATAATTTTGTTCACAATTAATTAACTTCATACAATATTATAATTAAATATAAAACATTCATCATTTAATTATTATATAAAATATTTATTAATAAGACATTATATTATGAAATAAATTACATAATTATAGAAAAACATACCAATAACATCATAAATAAAATTCAAATATCAAATTATTAATTAATATTATTACTATAATGTTCTCATATATGTTCTATCAATGCATTTTAAAATGACATATGAGTCTCTTTATTTTTATCGCCAATTACAAGGTAAAAATAGTTGAAATCGAGCATTTTCATCAATTATAACTTAAATTTATATGTTTATAAATATAAAATGTATAAATTAGTATATATTTAAAATAAATCATAAAATATTGGTCCTAAGATAATTAATATAAAACTTAAAATTTTGAAATTTTGAAAGTTTCTTTGGGAGAGAAAAAATTTCCAATTTAAAGTTGTAGAATATATTTTGGATATGCTTTAATACAAATACAATGACTCTAAAATATTTAATAAAATGAAAACTAGTTGCAACGTCGTATGAAAGTGAAAGAACAAAGTAACAAATTAAATTTTCTTTCGATATTATGTTATATTAAGAGAAAAGTCCATAAGCCGCCACCTATCAACAAATAATAGTGACTTGTGGAAGAGTTACGAGACATAGACAATGAAAAAGTAGATAGCTATAAATGTTTGTAAAAGAGATTACTGCCAAATTTAAAAGTAAAAAAAGAAGATTTTCAGACTATACTAGAAACCCCTAACTGTCTCATCTTTAATTGACCCTCAGTGTCTACTGTCTACTTTTTAAATTCACGAAAAAATAAAATTTTCTTTTTTATAAAAAAGTCATTTAATTCTAAGTACGAAGTCAGAAAATTCCAGGCAATATAAGGCTTTGTTTGGTTTGGTTTGTATTATAGCAGTGACAAAGTTCTGCCTGAGACACCAAAGTTAGCTATCTTTGGATATATGCTTAAATGCCCTGCATGCCTATCTAAAGCATTTAACATCAATGGTCACGTGCTAAATTTTTTAATCTTTGTATAAATGATCCAGAGAGTTTTACTATTAAGAGCAAGATTATTGATAGATACTAAATTGAGGTTTTTTAGATTAATTAATTAATTTATTAAGTACTAGAGGTGGCCCACGCGTACGCGCGGGGCAAAATACTATTTTTTCAGATAGAATATATTTATTATATTATAAAGTTTTTGAATTTATATTGAAATAATGTTTTTTAGATTATGATTTGATCCGTTAAGTTATAAAGTTTTAAAATATATGTATTTTTTATATAGAGTATTATTATTTTTTTAAAAATATATCAATATTGTCTAGACATAATTATTTTGTAGTTGTACTATACTTTATTTTAAAATATATTTAATTGAAAGTTTAAATGATTAAGTTTACAATAATTATTTCAATGTATTGTTAATGTTATGTGCTACATTTTGAAGATACAATTAACTTAATTTATAATATTATGTTGTTTTAAATTGTATATATTTTACAACATAATATTATTTATAAGTTGTTTATAATAATCAATGAATAAAATTGTTTATAGAAATTTAAAAATAAAATTTTTGGGCCAAGATAGTTATTAAGCCCAAATTGGTATTTTTAAAATATTTTAGCATATAATTTCGAGAGGCCCAATATGGCCCATCAAAATTATCATTTTACCTAATAGGATATTATAGTTGAGGAAAAAATCATACAAAAAAAAACTAAAAAAAAAAAATCTTCTTCCCTTCATCATCACCGATTTGGTGAGGATTTTTTAGGATTTCAACAATATCTTGAATCATTTTAAGGCTTAATTTTAGAAGATCTTTTCGAAATAAGTCAAGTTAAGGTAAGATCTACACATATTTTCCATTTCAAAATCAATTCTAATATAAAATCTTCGATTTTAAGTTTTTTTTATGATGTTGTTGACATAGATTGAAATTTAATCAAGGGAAGATTTTGTAAAACACAAAATCAAAAGAGTTAAAATAAGGTAAGATCTACACAAATTTTTGATTTCAAAACCATTATATAGTATCTAGAGATGTAAAAATGGGCTTTTTTACCCTACCTTACCCGAGCCCGTTTTAAGCCCGCCCAAAAAATACCCAGTTTTTAAAAACCCTAATG
>OVBE01000836.1:0-43195 GCA_900406425.1 Iberis pinnata
AATTTAAAAAACTAAGTTCATATATAATCGATTTTAATGAAGAAATAAACAAATTTTCTCAAACTAAGTTCATATATAATCGATTTTAATTGATTCATTATAAGATAAAGTTCTGTTTAATTTGTGTTTCCATTCATCTAACGTTTAGATTAGAAAGTTTTGTCTTAAAAATTTTACACGTTTTTGCTCCTAAATTTCTTTTAGAATCTTTTTTATTTTCTAGAAGTTTGAATGTTTTCATTTTAGAACATTTATATCATTTTTCCTTCTTCTTTTTTGGACTATATTTCCAAAAAACAAAATATAGTTACAAAAAACAAAATATATTTCGCATTTGAGAAAAATTTGTTTATTTCTTCATTAAAATCGATTATATATGAACTTAGTTTTTTAAATTAAATTGATGAAATATTTTATTTTTTAGGATTTTTAAATTTTTTAATAATGTTTTGAAATTTTATGAAATTTTATAATTTTTTGAAACTCTTATAAGTTTTTAAAATTTTTATGATTTTTTAATAATTTTCTGAAATTTTTATTATAATATTTTTAGTTTTTAAAATTAAATTGATGAATTATTTTATTTTTTAGGTTTTTTGAATTATTTATAAAATTTTGAAATTTTTATGATTTTTTATGATTTTTTCAATTTTTTGAGAATTTCTTAGAATTTTTTTATTAAAAAAATCGATTTTTTTTTTTTTGAAAAGTCAACGCCGCAGTTAACGCCGCCGTTAACTTTTTCATCATAGAAAATAGCGGAAAAGACGGCGTGCGAGGCGGCTGCTACCTTCAGAGTTTTTTATGTGATTTTTGATAAATTGAAGATTAAAAGTGTTAGTAACTTTATGTCAAGGTTTGAAGTGCATCAACGTAATATTCCTAAAGTTTTTTATGCGATATTCCCTAAAAACAATTTTAAAATTTTGGAAAAACTCAAGTTATGTTTTACGTAATTGAAAAAGAGACCCAAAAGAACAATAAGGGTATAATTTGGAAAATGATAAAAATAAGGGGCAAATGGGAGAATAAAAGCCCTGAGCACACACCACATTAAGTTTCAGGCCCGAACTCGTTTTCAACTCAACGATCCAATCATTTTCATCGCTGCTTAAACATTCATCTTCTCTCCTTCTGTATTTTTTCACAAAATCAAAACCCTAATAACGAACCAAAATCTGACGAACCATAATGGGCGCGAGTCGCAAATTACAAGGCGAAATAGATCGGGTTCTTAAGAAGGTTCAAGAAGGTCTCGATATTTTCGATAGCATCTGGAAGAAGGTACCGGCCCCAATTATTCTTATCACTTCCGGTTTCTTCTCGATGACATGAAGAATGCAGGAAGATCTATAGTTTAATTTTTACAATTAAGTGTAACATTAATCTATAATTGAGTTTACTGAATCAGTGTGTGAGATCAAATCTTTGTATTAAAACAAGGATGAATTTGATCCGATTTATTTCCGATATCCATTGGCCCTTGGTTGAAATCTTATATTGTTCCAGTCTTGGGAATGTCTCAATTGAGCATTCTTTGGAACCGGTGGATGAATTTCTGTTTGGTATGCTAATTTCTGTATGCTTTGTGAGTAAATTTTCCCTTGGAACTCAATAGAGAACTCCGTTTGTTGTTTATGCATTGAGATATGAGTAAGATGTTTGTTTTGGAAGCAGAGAAGTTTTTTTTTACCGGGAAGAGGAAAATCTCAGTTATGGAATTTTTGGTGTTTCAGGTATATGATACAGATAATACAAACCAAAAAGAAAAGCTTGAGGCAGACTTGAAGAAGGAAATCAAGAAGTTGCAGCGGTATAGAGACCAGATCAAGACATGGACTCAGTCCAGTGAAATCAAAGATAAAAAAGTAAGGTGTTCTGTCATCTTCGACGCCTTTTGTAAAGTTTACTAATGAGCCGCATTGGTTCCATTGCACTCTCTTAGATTGCACCGGCCCATTATATATGGCTGTGTTTACTTTTCTCTCTAATCTAAAGCTACATAAGGTCATCATCTTATCATGTTTTAACTAGATCTTTCATAAAATCGGATTTTTGTTTCGTTTGAGTAAGCTGCTTTGCGGTGGTGGCTTTTCCTTTCATACTAATTGTTACCCTCTAGGCTTCATCTCTATTATCATTCTGATTTTATAGTTCTGTTTTGAAGGAATCTTATTACCCATTTGTTCTAGACTGAAGTGATAAGAATTTCTGTCATCGGACTTAGGTCAGTGCATCTTATGAGCAATCTTTGGTGGACTATCGGAAGCTCATTGAGCGAGAGATGGAAAGGTTTAAGATATTTGAAAAGGAGACCAAGACGAAAGCCTTCTCTAAAGAAGGGCTGGGTCAGCAACCTAAAACTGTAAGAACTTCTTTAGTTTTCCTTTGACGTATTTCTAGAATTGCTTGGGAACATCCGTTTAGTCTGTGCTTATTTTGTTCATGTGAATCTGATTTAAGCAAATTACTTATGCATTGTAAAGATTGCCATTTATATAGCAAAATTCCTGGGGTTCAATCTTGTAGAATCTTTCAGCAACGTTTTTGAGAGAAGTATAGTGCAAGCTGTCTGTTTCTCTTCTTTAAAAGAGATGTTGGACATATAAGTTTCAATGAGTGTTTCTCTACTGCTCCATTTTAGATATGGACCTTTCGTCATCGAGTTTCAATACATTTCATTTCTGTCAAATCTGTTTGATTCACGTTCGGTGGATTTACATATTACTTCAAATTCTTTTTGGTAGCTAGACTATTGATTTTATCAGCTTGATGTCTAACAGGACCCAAAAGAGAAAGCAAAGTCGGAAACAAGGGATTGGTTGAACAATAAGGTGACTTTTGTTGGCGTCTTCAGTCTGATAAACATATTTTTTACCCCCTTTCTTTAATAGAAACGTCCAAACAATTAAATGCCAAATTGCCAATGGTATTTTTGAAACCCCTAGGCTAATTATGGTTGATGCGCGTGGGAAAATAGGTAGTTTAATCATCTTAAATCAGTGTTGTAGCTGATTCATCTCTCATTTTCTTGCTTTTGTTAGGTGAGTGAACTCGAGTCACAGATTGATAGCTTTGAAGCTGAGTTGGAAGGACTATCTGTCAAAAAAGGAAAGACAAGGCCGCCCAGATTGGTAAGTACTGAAAAATATGAATAGGCATGCAAATGCTTTGAATCATGTCAATCTCGTGGTAAATCATGTCATTTATTTATTTTATTTTTTCTTTCCAGACGCATCTCGAGACATCTATTACAAGGCACAAGGATCATATAATAAAGTTGGAGTTGATCTTGAGGCTTCTGGACAATGATGAATTAAGTCCAGAACAAGTAAATGATGTCAAAGATTTTCTGGACGATTATGTTGAACGCAACCAGGTCTGTTTCCTCATAACCTGGAATATTTTTCTTATATGTGTTTTCATATAATATACAGGGTTTTCAACATTATAATTAGGCTGATACTTTCCTGGATTATGTTTGAAATTTTTCTATGTAGGATGATTTTGACGAATTTAGTGATGTCGATGAGCTCTATAGCACATTGCCACTGGATGAGGTGGAGGGTCTTGAAGATCTAGTTACTGCTGGCCCCCTTGTTAAGGTGACTTTTTGTTGCAATTTCTATGTGGAAACATGGAGTGATGTGTCCTTATGGCAAAAAGAGCGCAGGAATTCAGGAATCTTTTTGAAAGAGAATGAGTTTGAGAAATTTTATCAGTCATTAGCAATAACATGAATTAAAATTTTCAGGGTACTCCTTTAAGCATGAAGAGTTCTTTAGCAGCGGCAGCTCCTCAAGTTCGGGTAAATAATCCTATATTTCTTTTTATGAAGTTTTTTGTTTCTGTTTCTATAATTTGATATTTGTCTCAGAGCATAAGCTTGCCAGCGCATCAACAGAGTACTTCTCAAGAGAAACCAGAGGATATTACTTTACCAGATAGCAATTCTGAGACCGTTCCAAAAACCCCTCCCCCCAAAAGTGGTTTAAGCCTTCACTCAGCTCCATCAACACCCGCCGGGGGACGCCCAAGTTTGAATGCACCCTCGAGTAATGCTTCAAATGCATCAGTTGCCTTATCAATTTCTATTCCTGTTCAAGTGGAAAGCATGGAAAGTTTGTCTCCAGTGGCTGCCAAGGAAGAAGACGCAACAACCTTGCCTTCTCGTAAACCACCCTCATCTGTTGCTGATGCTCCGTTGAGGAGCATTGGTAGAGCTGGTATCTCCAACCATCCCCAACCTGGTCAGGCTCTGTCTCCAAGTCCATCTAGTGGAGCTCGCATTAGTGCAACTTCAGCTGCTGAAGTTGCAAAGAAAAATATAATGGGAATTGAGAGCAACGTCCAACCTCTAACTTCGCCGCTGAGCAAAATGGTATTACCACCAACTGCAAAAAGTAATGATGGAACTGTCTCTGATAGTAACCCCAGTGATGTTGCGGCTAGTATCGGTAGAGCATATTCACCATCTATTGTATCTGGTTCGCAGTGGAGGCCTGGGAGTCCCTTTCCGGGTCAGAATGAAATGGTTCGTGTTTCTAATTCAGTTATGATCCGAAGGATCTTCGTGCATTTCCACTATAATTAAGATTGTATACTATCATGGTCTTTTATGTGTAACTCTGTAGCATCGAGACTCGCAAACTAACATAATCCTAAGTTCCTAACCAGGCTCTCTTTGGAGATGTATTCCTTACAGGGCTATACATCCTATGGGATTGGTTTAGGTTTGCTAGGCTCTTCTGTCTTGTCATTCTTTCTGAAATTCATACATGTTTTTGGCTTTTAGTTTCGTGGGAGAACTGAAATAGCACCAGATCAAAGAGAGAAATTTTTACAGCGGTTACAGCAAGTACAGCAAGGCCACGGTAACATCTTAGGCATACCTTCTCTATCTGGAAATGAGAAGCAGTTCTCTTCCCAGCAACAAAATCCTCTTTTGCAGCAGGTATTGTAATTTATCTTGTTGTATGTTTAACGGGTCTTGAACACTTTCATTTGGCTTTTATGCAAGAATCACATTATTAACTGTACTCGATACATCCCATCAAAGTAAGAGATCATTATCTTTTTTCCGTTTCTCAGAGCTCTGCCATCTCTCCTCATGGTAACTTGGGAATCGGAGTTCAGGCACCAGGTTTTAATGTCATTAGTTCTGCCTCCTTACAACAGCAGCCAAATTCCATGACTCAACAATTGGGTCAGCAGCCTTCTGGTGCAGGTAAAATCACTGATTATGGTATGATTGTGTATTGACACTATTTTTGGGTTTAGCAATTAATATTTGTGGTAAAATACAATCTAAGATTTATATAAATTGATTATAAGCATTATTTGTGAAACCACTTTTGCGAGGGAGTTCTAACACATGGTGGCAGTTACTTCAATCATAGTTTTGAAAGTACAGAGATGCAAAATGTTGGCAAAATAAGAGACATATTTGTGATATGTGTGCAGATGTTGATCATGCCAGGAATGATGATCAGTTGCAGCAAAATTTACCTGGTGATTCAATCTCCGTAACAGCTTCAAAAACTATTCCAAATGAGGATGATTCTAATGTTCTATTTGATACCCCGGTAAGCATGATAAGTGCTCACATTTAGTATCGTTGATGTACGCTTTCTATCAGACGGATTATGACGAAATTTCAATTGAGTAAAAACCAAATTACTCTGTTTTTTGTTGTTGTTTTATGTACAGTCCGGTATGCCTAGCTACATGTTAGATCCAGTACAGGTCAATAGAGATGGTCCTGATTTCTCTCCTGGACAACCCATACAACCTGGTCAACCTTCAAGCAGCCTTGGGGTCATTGGACGTAGAAGTAACTCTGAATTAGGAGCTATTGGTGACCCTTCAGCTTTGGGGCCAATGCATGATCAGATGCACAATCTACAGATGCTTGAAGCTGCTTATAATAGACGTCCTCAACCCACAGATTCTGAACGTCCTAGACCCTATTCTCCGGTACACCCCATTCTTCTGAATTCTCTTTGGCCTCTTAACCCAACAAAATTGCCTTCAATTTTGTCTGCCTTATGATTTTGAACAGAGGAACCCAGCAATCACTCCTCCAACGTTTCCTCAAACACAAGCACCGATCATAAACAACCCTTTACTCTGGGAACGTTTAGGCAGCGACGCGTATGGAACCGACACTTTGTTCTTTGCGTTTTATTATCAGCAGGTACTAAATTGTCAACGCACTGTTAATCACTAAACGCATCCTTCACATTTTATAACATATTTATATCTGCCTCGGCCTTAACAGTTAAAGTGTGTTGTATTTTTGATGGTTTTGTTATAGAACTCATATCAGCAATATCTAGCTGCAAAAGAGCTAAAGAAACAGTCATGGAGATACCACAGAAAGTTCAACACTTGGTTTCAGAGACATAAAGAGCCTAAGATTGCAACTGATGAGTACGAACAAGGAACCTATATTTATTTCGATTTCCAAACCCCAAAAGACGAGAATCAAGAAGGAGGATGGTATGGATTTCATTCTTTGATTCTTTCATGTAAGATTTAGTTTTGTTGCCACCGGAGATGATAATGGTTGTGTCTTGTATAGGTGTCAGAGACTCAAAAACGAGTTCACGTTTGAATACAGTTACCTTGAGGATGAACTAGCCGTATAGAAAAGAGAGAGATATATGTTGTAAATGTATGTACTCGTGGGCTTTGAGTAAGTGTTATTTCCTGCGACAAGTTGTAATCTTCTTTTCTTTTCAATAAACCAAGTTACTTTTAGTTTCGAAGTTGACTAAGACCATACTCATTTGAGAAATGCACCATTAGCAACAATTACTTGGCCATTGATCCACTCAGCAGCATCAGTAGCTAAGAATCCAACAACAGGAGCAATGTCTTTGGTCTCACCAAGTCTACCAAAGGGGCTCCTCTCGATGATGTTCCTCACTGTCTCCTCACTTTTCCCGTCAAAAAACATCTCAGTAGCGACAGGGCCTGGAGAAACACAGTTGGCAGTGATTCCTGAACCTTTGAGTTCCTTGGCAAGAATCTTGCACATTGCTTCGACGGCTGCCTTTGATGCTGTGTAAGCTCCTTGCCCTGGGATCAGTGCCTCGGTTAATGAAGACGTTAAGAGTATGATCCGACCACCACCTCCACGTTTTAGTCTTTTTGCAGCTTCTTTACAGCAAAGGAATGATCCTCTTGTGTTGACCCTAAACAAAAGTAGAGTTCAAGAATCACTTAACAAAGTCGTACCTCAGTTGTTTAACAGCAGCCTTAATAAGCTATCATTCCAACGAAATCTAGCAATTGCAGAATTGATTCACACTGCTGTGTTGATGTCTCATAAACCAACTTAAGTAATTTGTGAGATAGAGATGCATTTCTCAGTAATATCATTTATATTCACTCTCTTGAGTACCTGAAAATGCGTTCGAAATCCGCAACTGGAGTGTTGGCGATGGTGGGGTAGTTGGGATCGACTAACCCAGCCGAGTTAACAAGGATGTGAACCGGCGACTTGAAGGCTTTCTCCGCCATGTCGAAGAGAGACTCAACCTGGCTTGGTTCCGAAATATCTGCACGAACTACGACGGCTATAGGTTCCGTACCGGTGGCGGCGGATGAGTTGATTTCTGCGGCGACCAAATCGGCGTCAGCTGATCTGTTGGCGTAGTTGACGACAATCTTAGCACCAAGCTCGGCGAGGTGTATTGCTACAGCTCGGCCGATTCCACGAGATGAACCAGTGACTATCGCAACTCGGCCGGCAAGAGAAGATGGCAGAGAGTAAGCTGACAAAGCTGCAGCCATGAGGAACTAAATTGGTCAAACGAAAATGGACATGGTCACTTATCACGACGTCGCGTTGTTTCCGGAACAACTTCCCTCTCCTTGTTTTAAAACATGTTCATTTGGCCTCCTTTCAATTTTAATTTTAATTTTATTTTTATTTTTATTTTCTATTTTCTTAACCCAAAAAAGTTGTAAATTACTACACTATCTTTAATGAAATCACATATCTACATAACCTAACCTAGAAATCCGTTTTTACACGAAATCTCTAAGTTATTTGTGATAACTGTGTTCAACTAGGATAATTGGAATAAGTAGACTAACTAGTATAACTAATTTAACTTATATTAGGTATAGTATATATAAAATATATAGATTATTAATATAAAATCCTACTATGGTAAAAAAATTCAGGTGTTTAGTTCTTGTAACTTATGATAAATGTGTATCTAATTATTAGTTTTTAAAATATATCTTAGGTTCATACCAAAAATCATATTACCATTATTTATTATTTATCTAATTATTATTTAAATAAATATAACAAAAAAAAATTATTCAAAGAAAACTTGTAATTAATTTATATTCAATATTTTATTTTGTTATTAATTTAGACCATAAATGTATATTAGTTTTGACTTTTTAGTTTTCGATTTTGATTTTAGTTTTTTACAAGTTTTGATTTTAGAAAATCTTCTTTGAAATTTTAGATTTTTGTCGGTATTGTTTTACATTTTATAATTACATGTTTTAACACTTCCTACTATAAATACGAAAAACTTTACAATTTAACTTATATTACAATTTTGGATTTAGACAATATTTTAAGGTTTTATTTGATTCCGCTTAAATATGTTTTATTTTATTTTGTACTTTTATGTCAAAATTGTTAAAATAAATATATATAATATTTTATAGTTTTGTAAAACATGATTAATAAGTTATGTTTCTAATAAGTTTACTACTTAAAATAGTTGTATTAATATAATAGTTATGATAAATATTAATTTCATATATTTACATTTGATTTTTAAATAGTATGGAGTAGCTTTTTAAGTTGTATCTCTTTTATATTTATAATATATTAATAGATCAAATATATAATGTTAACCAGAGTTTTTAGCTCTAGTGGTTAAGGGCTCACAGCTGTGAGTTCTGCCACCTGGGTTCGAATCCCGGCCACCGTTAATTAATATGGAGTGAATTTCGGCAGCCTCCTGGATACCTTTGGCGACTGCAGACGTTTGGGCCTAGTCGGAGTCTTTCGGAGCTCCGGATACCAGGATAATAAAAAAAAACAAATATATAATGTTAGAAAATTTATTTATTTAAAATCTTGATTAGATTAAAAAGTAGTTTATGAGAAACAAAATAAAAAAAATAATTTTAAAAATACAAAGAATCAAAGACTTATAATTATAAAAATTAATATTGATTGTTTTCATATATACATTACTCATTGTTCCTCTTTACATTGTCGAACTATTGACTTATTTTGTATATGGACTTAATACATCTACTACTTATTCTACCTACCTAAATAAATAAAATATCAAACATTAATCCAAAACAATTATATTTCCAAAAAAACTAAAATTTTTATAATTTTTTTTTAAAGTTCGAATTTTTTAAAAATTTATTTGAATAATTTATAAATTTATTAAAAAATTACAAAAAATCAAAACCTTAAAATAATAAAAATTAAAAAACAAAAAAGTTGAGTTTTTTATTTTTTGGAAATTTTTATAAATTTTAGAAAAAATATAAAATTTTAAACTTTTTTGTTTATAAATTTCTTTAATAAATAAAATATCAATAACTTATCCAAAAATAATAAATATAAATATAAATATATTTTAAAACCAAAATTTTACGTTATAAAAATTCAGAATGAAATTTCAATTTTTTATAAATTTATTTACTATTGATCCAAATAATTTATAAAATTTTAGGAATTGTTAAAATTTATTCAAATAATTTAAAGAACAAAAACTTATTCATTTTGATAATTTGTATAATTTATTAATAATAAGTTTGCCTTAAATGAAAAATAATCGGACCTGTGTAAAATTGGTAAATTATTGATAGTTTTAAGATTAGAAGAATAAATTTTTAAAAATTTTAAAATCTTATAATTGTATTTTTTTATAAATTTTATAAGTTTATAAAAAAAATTTTAAAGTTAAATTTATTTAAATATTTTATGAAATTTTAACAATTTTGTAATTAATATTAGTGTAAAATATGAAAAATTGTTAATCATCATAGAATATTAAATTATTATTACTTTTTATTTTAAGAAAGAATAGATTGTCATTTTTTAAAAAAGTAGTGTAAATTTTAAATTATCCATATAATTTGATATATTTAAAATTTAGTATAACTAGAATAACTAGGATTAACTAGCCTACAAAACTGACACGTGCGCCGCCAAATAAAATAACTAGGATTAACTAGCCGGCATAGCTGACACATGCGCTGCCAAAAAGAATAACTAGGAATAACTCGATTTAACTACTCATATATTTGTATATAGTCATACCTAGTTATCCCGTTATTTTTCATTCCACATAATTATTTTTGGGACCTAGAACTGTTAAACTAGTTAAACCAAAGTTTTGATTAAAGTTTTCTAGTTAAATCACATGGAATATAATATCAAAATACCATGTTCTTATATAAAAATATTTTCAAAAATATATAAGTTACATCATTTTGGTAATTCAAGTGCTTAATTTTGAAAATAATGCCTAGTAATATAAGGTTTTTGATGTAAAAGTTGAGTTAAATATAACTAATTTAAAAAAATATTTCATAATACTAAAATGATATTGACATGAGTTATAACAAAATTATAATGTAGATTCGATATTGTACAACAAATCTAATAACTTTTTTAACAATAATTGAATTTTTCACATTTTTGGTAGAACAAATCACTAATTTTCTATAAACATCAACTATATGAAGTATTATTAGAGTTATCTAGTTGTGACAAACTGAAAGCAAAACATAATACAAGTTTCTACAAGTTATTACTAGTTCCTACATTATCATTAAAAAATGTTCAAATCCTAAGTAGATCTTCTTCAATTTTTACTAGCCGATAAATACATTGTCGCTTGTCTTATTTCTTTCTTTTGTTAGGAAATTATACTATTTGTCTCACTTAAGTTAGTTCACCTAGTTGTACCAGTTATCCTTATTGTCTTAGTTATCCATATTGTCTCAGTTATCCTAGTTATCCTAGTTGTACCCGACATAAAATAGTTTGGAGATCATCAATGGTGAATTTTGATTTCAAGTACCACATGTATCAATCTATAGATCTATAGAATTCTCTTGAAAGTTCTGATCTAATGGTACTAATTTCACCTCTTAATTTCAACTAACTAAATTGGAATTTTATCATGAAGTTTTTCATCTCAAAATTTAAAGTTAAATTAACGGAGTTCTAGAGCGAATTTTGAATATCGGACACCGTATTTGAGCTCAAGAAACCAACAGCAACAAAACCCAGTACTTATTATCTCAATTGAACAAATTCATTTCAGACCTATAATTTTAAATAGGGTTTCCGGGCACATGCGCAAGAATTTTTAAAATCCAAGAGT
This sequence comes from Iberis pinnata, assembly GCA_900406425.1. Classification (NCBI taxonomy): domain Eukaryota; kingdom Viridiplantae; phylum Streptophyta; class Magnoliopsida; order Brassicales; family Brassicaceae; genus Iberis; species Iberis pinnata. The sequence goes on from OVBE01000836.1 coordinate 11,397, forward strand.
ATATTTGGAATCCTTACTGAAAGAACTCCGATTTGATATCTAGATTACCATATTTTATGAACACTAAAAATCAGAAAATTGGAGGAGAAGAAGAAAGAAGAACGATGGAGAGGGTGAAGAAGAGAAATGAGTTCTTGAATTTGATTGGCTAGGTTTTTTGTTATTTTATTTTTTTATTAAAATTATATAGAGAAAAGAGCAAAATGAGAATATCATTATTTCATTAATTGAGAGAGTCACTCTAGATATTTTGGCATTGTGTGATTTTTTTTAACCAAAAAGGTCTTTTGAGCTTTTTGTCCTTTGTTTCCTTTGAATCAAAACTCTGATTTATATTTGGTACAGCTGAGGGTGGAAATATATTGTGTCCCAATGGACAAAAATTGATCTACAATTGACAAAACAATCTATCATGTCCCACTTCATTAATCAATTAATGAGTAGACCATTTTTCCTTTGCATCTAATTAAATAAAAATTAAAAATAATAAAAAAATTGGTCCTGAGACAAAAATCTCCTCCCCAACCAGCTGCCTCCACATCGACTTCTTCTTCCTCTCCATCTTCAAATCGGATCGAATCGTTGCTCCAGCTCAGCTCGGATTTCTGTACACATCCCGGTACTTATTCTTCTTCTTCATCATCTTCGTCTTCATCTTCTTTTCCTCTTAACCTTCATCTTCTTCTTTCTTTAATTTAGGGATTTGAAATAGTTTAGTTTTAGAGATTTTAACTAATCTTAGACACCTATAGCTGGAATTACATGTAGTAATAGTCGAATAGGGTATTAACCCATAAAATTGTGGTTTCATATGTGAAGATCGATTTGAATCGTGCTAAGGAACACTTTTGCTTGCGAAATAGTACAACTTGGATAACTTGGTTTAACTATGTTTACTGGTTTAACTTGGGTAACTAGGTTTAACTATGTTTATTGGTTTAACTTGGGGTAAGTAGGTTTAACTATGTTAGTGGTTTAACAAGGGTTAACTAGGTTAACTATAACATGTAGTATATACTAATATTTTTAAAAAAATATTGCAGAGGATAATGGAGAAAAGGCGAGGTACAATTTTCATTTTTGACTATGGAGGATTTTATTCGAAAGAGGGAGACGAGTTACGATGGAATCAAAAAGAATCGTTTCTTTACTCGATAGTGGTGAAAGATTTAACATATTCTTTGTTGTGTAATAAAATATGCGAGAGGATGACATTAAATGGGGATACGACGAAGTTGAAGATAAGTTATTATCCGTTGAACGTAATTAAGAAGAGGCCAATAAGTATCGCTCGAGATGATAATGTTTATTGTTATGTAATGGGAGGAGGGGACAACAGAAATATCTTGAATGTGGAGCAAGAAAGCCAAAGTTCTTTGCAACCTGTAAGAGAGGACATATGGAGTGGATTTAATTTTAATAATGAGGGTATGGGAAGTAATCGAGTTCCAAATGAGGGCGGTGATCCCATTAATACAGTTGGTGAACCAACAGAAAAGGTTGCATTGTTAGACAATGTTCCTTACTTTTCACAAGACAATGGTCCTTGCAATTCACAAGGTCAAAATGATACATGTGAAGATGTTGAATATGAAGAACATTCCGGTTTTCCTAATAATGATTATGGCACATGTGATGCACACGAAAAGGAGGTTGTTAGTATGGAATGGGAAGATGGCCTTGATATTAGAGCAGGTCAGAAAATTTGAGAGCAAGAATGCATCCAAAGACTTAGTAGAAAGAGTTGTGCATCTAAAATGTTTTGACGTCCGAATAGTTAAATCTAGACCTGATTTATACGTGTTAAAGTGTCGCGCAAGTTCATGCACATGGATGGTTCGAGTTGCGAAGTTGATGAACTCGGATTGTTTTACGGTTATAACGTACAAGAAGATGCATACGTGTTCTCATATCACAACGAGTACAAGGAAGGACAAACAAAAGGGCACACCAAGATTAGTTGCGAATGTTTTGCATGATGATTATCCAGGCATGTTCGACAGTCCGAGACTGAAAAATCTCATTAACTTGGTTCAAGGGAGATATGGAGTTAAGGTTTCATACTTTACTGCTTTGAGGGGGGAAAACAAGCAGTTGTTGATGTGCGGGGTAGTCCGGAGGAGAGTTTTATGATGTTGCCTTCTTATTAGAATGTGAAGAGGGGGGAAAGTTTAAGTATCTTTTCATCGCTTTGGGAGCTTGCATCGAAGGCTTTCAAGCGATGAGAAAGATTATCATCATGGACGGAACCCACCTTAAGACTGCTCATGGTGGAGAATTGTTGCAACGGCTCAGGATCCAGACCATCACCATTACCCTCTCGCTTTTGGGGTAGTTGACGCAGAGAAAGATGCAAGTTGGAGGTGGTTTCTTAGTATGTTGAAAACCGTGGTGCCAGATGATCCGAAACTTGTGTTTGTTTCCGATCGAAATGCAAGTATCATCAAGACGGTAGATGAAGTCTATCCGAGTTCTAAGCATGGGTACTGTATATACCATTTTTCACAAAATGTTAAGTTACGTGTTCATGGTGTTAACAAAGACACGCTTGCAATGAAGTTCAGAGAATGTGCCCAAGCTTACACCAAGGTTGAGTTTATAAAACTATATGAGGGTTTCAGAAAGAAGTATCCTAAAGCAGGCGAATATCTAGACGAAAGTGTTGATGTGAGGAAATGGGCTAAATGTTATTTTCCAGGGGAAAGATTCAACATTGACACTACAAACTGTGTTGAATCTATCAATNCAGAGAAGCGAGAAAGTATTCATTATTACCGATGCTTGATGTGATTTTTGCAAAGGTTTCTGAGTGGTTTAATAGACACAGGACGAGTGCTGGTGAAGTATCAACTTCACAAATGTTAGTGCCTTATGTTAACGCTTTGTTGCACACAAGATGTCAGACTGCGAAGTTGTTAACGGTAATTAAGCTAAACCACTATGATCTTATATACAATGTGTATGAGAGAGATGGAAAAACTTATGTGGTTAAATTGGGTGAGAAAACTTGTACTTGCAATTATTTCGATATAGACAAGTATCCATGTGAGCATGCAGTTGTTGCTGTCATGAAACATGCGGAGAAAGGAGTGGACGTTGATTTGCATGAGTTTTGCTCAAAGTATTATTTGATGGAGCAGTGGGCATTGGCTTACTACCGCACGATTTTTCCGGTCCCTCATACTTCGGAGTGGAATGTTCTGGATGATGTCAAGGCTTCGTGTGTTTTACCTCCGGATCTTATTATAAAGAAAGGAAGAAGACAAGAGACTAGGTTCCCTTCGGCTGGTGAAAATTGAAGAAGAAGAATAAGTAATTGGGGACTTGGGCGCTTTTTTATTGTGAAAATGCTGGAACTACTAATAACTAGTTGTACTTGAGTGTATTTTGTTGTGTTTTTTTAAGAACAAGGGCTTGTTGTGTTTTTTAGTTGTTGGAAAACTGGAATAACTGAAATAACTATGTACTGCTTGTTGTTATTTGTGTCTTTTTGCAAAAAAAAAACAGGGACTTGTTGTTAACTAGTACTGGAATAACTGTAATAACTATGTACTGCTTGTTGTTATTTGTGTCTTTTTGCAAAAAAACAGGGAGTTGTTGTTAACCAGTACTGGAATAACTATGAAATAATTTTAAAATTGTAAGAAAATGAAAAACCATATATAATAGGATTAGCTTACGATATTGGAGGAGTCTACATCAAATTTATCTATATCAATCATCTCATTGTTATGTAGTTATTTTAAAAAAATTATATGTATTCAACTCAACTTTTGCATTCAATGCCTTACACTACTAGGCATTGTTTTAAAATTAGGCTCATGAATTACCAAATTGTTGTAACTAATACATTTTTCAAAATATTTTTATACAAGAACATGTTAAATTTATTTTTATTGTATATTAAATGTGGTTTATCTAGAAAACTTCAATTAAAGCTAAGGTTTAACTAGTTTTATTGTTTTTGGTCCAAATTCTTACTATGTGGAAAAAAGAATAACTGGATAACTAGGAATAACTATGTTATAATAACTGAATAGTTAAACCTAGTTATTCCCAGTTATTCTATTTTGGCGGCGCACTTGTCAGCTTTGTCGGCAAGTTAAACTTAGCTATTCCTAGTTATTCTATTTTGGCGGCGCACTTGTCAGCTTTGTCAGCAAGTTAAACTTAGTTATTCCTAGTTATTATATTTGTTATATATCTAGTTATTCTAGTTCTCTTCAGTTGGTAAGAGTTAAACCTAGTTATTCTTAGTTATTTTATTTGTTATATATGTAGTTATCCTAGTTATCTTGAGTTGGTAAGAGTTATTCCTAGTTAAACCCAGTTATCCATGCAGAACATTTAAATGTCTTCAAACATATTAGAAATTACAAATAGTCTTCAAACATACTAGATATTAAAAATGTCTTCAAACATCTTAGAAATGAAAAATAGTCTTCAAACATAATTCTTAAAACAAATTACGCACGCTTGCGCTTCTTCTCATTCTCCTTTGTTTCTTTCTTCTTTTCCTCATTTTGCTTCTTCTTCCGCTCCTTTTCCTCCTTTGTTTCTTTCTTCTTCTTTTCCTCTGTGTAAGGTTCTCCCAACAACGCCAAGTTCTTCTTTGGTTCTCTCTTGACAGCCTTCTTGAACGGGCTCTTTGTGATTTGGAGCTTCGGTCTATGCTTGTTACCAGGGACCGCTACAACAGAAGAAGACGCATCAGGTTGCAACTTAGACACCAATGTATCCAACGCTTCTGCCTCCTTAGCCGCAACAACATCTGCCTCCTTGGCGACAACAACATCTGCCTCCTTAGTCGACCTTTCTTCTGCCTCTTTAGCCAACCTTTCTTCAGCCTCCTTAGCCAACATTTCTTCCGCTTCTTTCGCTTCCACATCAACCAACATCGTTTCCTCTACAGCAGCCTCCTCCCTCTTTACTTCTGCTATCATATTGTTCACTTCCTCCTTACCGGCAGCGGCAATAAGGTCAGTTAAATCATCTCCTTTCTCCTCGGTAGCGACCTTAAGTAGTGCCTCAAGAGCACTACCAGTTTCCTGCGTACCAACATCAGCATCTCCTAAATCCTGCATACCAGTTTCTTCTCCACATTTTTCCGCCCCAGTCTCCTCCGCTTCAACTTCAACCTCAACATCTTGTCTACCCGTAGCAATTCCTTCGTGAAAAACATCATCATTTCCACAATCTTGTGACCCTAATTAAAGAAGATAAGCAAAATTAAAAAATTTGAATAACAAATCAATCAAGTTAGCAAATCAATACCTCTATAATAGAATTCAAACTGTGCAACACCGTACTCCATTGGTGCCTTGTTCTTTTTGAAGACAAAATCTTCTATTTTTTTAATCCTTTGGTTGGTTTCCTCCCTATTTTGATCCATCTTCTTCTCTATTTCATCAAGCCGTCCCATTAATTTAGCTTCTAAACGTGTTAATCCATCAACGGAATCTTCTTGGACATTTTCTTCTTGTTGCACGTTGTCTTGTTGCACTTTTCCTTGTTGCACATTTCCTTGTTGCATGTTTTCAATTCCAAGAACGATATTGTTGACCCTATTAGCAATGTCAACTTGCATCAAATCCTCCCACCAAATATCGTCTCTGTTAAGAATTTCGGCCCACCCATATCATGTGCGTCCATCTCTAGATATTCGGTGAATGCGTTGTTCAACAATCCTAGACAACATCTCTTCTTCACCCTCATCAGCCTCAAAAATGCTGGAAATATCCTACAAAATCCAGAAAATTACACAAAGTTATTCTAAGTTACTCATAGTTATTCTGCATAGTGTACATAGTTATTTTAGTTATTCCTAGTTATTCAAATAACCTTGCATCAAGACAAGTAATTAAATACCTCTGTTTCTCTCAAAGCTTCGTATATCTCTGATAAATGATATCCTTTGTTGCCTTGTTTAACAAACTGACCCTTGTACATCCTTGGGCAGTCTCTGAAAGGAGCTTCGACGGCTTCCCGGAATTCATTCTTCAATGCATCAATGCATTCAAATGGAAAAATCTACAAAATGGTTGACAAAGTTATTCGTAGTTATCCCAATTATACAATTGTATTATAAATCAGAAAAATTATCTTATTTACCTCTAATGGATAACGAATCCAAGAATCGTAACCGTCTTATTGAAGCTCTTGTTGAAGCGGTTCAGCACCTTAAACAGCTCTTTCATAATATCATCAAACGTGAGCCTTCCCCAAGGAAATGACCCGCAAATGTTCAAGTCATTCACTAATTTAAGTATTAATGAATCTACAGATCCTCCAACATCTTTTGTCTTTCCTTTCATGACAGATGCTAAAAATAACAACACCGCCATCTTCAACTTATCTTGAGACGATCCTTGGATCGATAACAACTTCTCTCTAATTTCACTCTGCTCCGGATTTGCATCTTTGCCAAAATGCTTCTCAACAAATTTCAAACTGCCCAACTCCTTGTAATTGGTCGGGTATTGATGGCAGTTCAACCCGGATATGAGTCCATGTTCTCTTATAGAATAGCGAATTGGGACCCCGTTCACTACAAACCAAAGTTCCCATTTCTTATCCGTCTTCACAGCTCGAACTAGGAGTGCCCACAACCCTAGAAGCCTATGGTTATTTTCAATAGGCATATGGAAAAAAAATGCTTAAACTGAGGATTCTCTACAAACCACTTCAAAGTGGTTCCCCCTATGCCTTTGATTAAGGTTACGACATCATTGAGATGACACCTCATTTGAATCTTTGGATACAACGGGAATTTATCTGGTGAGAACCAGAAATCTAGCGGCTGCATTGGCTCAGCAACCTACCAAAAATCAAAACAAAAACAAATAAGAAATTATTGGATAATTATCAATTAGTTATTCTCAGTTAAACATAGTTAAACAATTTTATGTACATAGTTATCTCCAGTTAAACCTAGATAAAATATTACATGTACATAGTTAAACTTAGTTATTCTTAGTAAAATAATTAAATCAACATGCTTGTATGTAAACAAAGTTATCCCGAGTTAAACCTAGTTAAACTATTACATGTACATAGTTAAACTTAGTTATTCCTAATTAAACAATTAAATCAATATGCTTGCATGTAAACAAAGTTATCCACAGTTAAACCTAGTTATACACCGTCTACGTAGTTAACCATACTATGTATCATAGTTATTCCCTTGTTAAACCTAGTTAACCTTGTTAACCCAGTTATTCCTGAAATTACTTTTATTGTTGTTACGTAGTTAACCTAGTTAATCTAGTTATCCCCTGTTAAACATAGTTAAACTATTACATTTACATAGTTATCCCCACTTCAACCTAGTTAAACAACTAAATCAATGTCTAGTTATCCTACTTAGTCATTCAAACGGGATCCCATTCAAACACACTTTACCTGTCGAGATGAGTATGACTCTTCATCTGGTGCCTCCACAGAAGCCTCAGACGCCGTCGCCTCCTCGGAAACCTCATCCGCCGCCTGCTCGGCTACCTCTACCGCCGTTGTAGCCTCTCGGTCTTTGTCTCCCTCTCGAGTAAGAGGGACATTCGCATTCTTTGTTCTTGGTGGCATCTTATCCGATTTCTGTCACAAACAACAAAGACAAAGTCTACAACTCCGATCAAACTAACAAAATCCAAAAAATCCCGAAAACCATAAATGAGAAGAAGAAGAAGAAGAAACTTACCTTTACCAAATACCAAAGAATGAGAAGAAGATGAGAAACGAAAATATGTCGAAATAGGATTGATACCCGAGAGAAAAAGAGGAGAAATCCGAAGAAATAGGGATAATGAAGTAGTGGATTTGCGGTTTTGGAGATGATGAGGGTTGAGGATGAAGAACACTAAGTTATTCTCCTATACTTAGGGTTTTCGCGTAAAAAGGAGGAAAAAGAGGAGCCAAATCGATTTGGTTTGGTTTACTAAACCGGCCTAATTTTAATTTTAGGTTAAATGATCCAATTGGAATTGGCTCGGGTGGGGGATCCGATTTCATGGTGGATTGGGTACGTAATTACTCTGATTCATCAAGGGTACCCTTGTATTTACTCATTATTTTGATTTTAAAAAAGTCAAAAATAAATTTTTTTTTATAAGAAGGCCCTTAGAGCTTTTTTTTTTTTCAAATCAAGAGAGACACATGAAGAGTTGATCCTACAGCTGATGATGCATTGGTGTGTGGTGTAATTTTTGTATATCCTTTGTAACACCTCTTTTGGAACATTAAAAAACAAAGTCCAATTATATCTTGGTGGATTTTCAAAATTACCATTTTTAATTTAGTTCTAAAAATACTATATAATGTCAATTATTCGAAAATTATTACAAATGTATATATATATATATATTTAAAAAGTTACTAATATTCAAATTTTAATATAAATCATTCAATACAAATTTATTATTTTAATATAAATCATTCTAAATTCCATAAAGATACTCTAAACAAGAGACACAAAGAATCTTCAGAATCCCCTGAAATGATAGGACACGAGATAACTACAATATGTTTTCTTCAAGATATGGAGAGCGAGTCACGTTTATTGTTTACATGAGTGTTATTCCTATGCTGATAATTTAGCAAATAGAACTTGTATTATAAAGTGGTGTACCTAACTTGTTATTTATAAAGTACTGTTGACATACAAACAACATGAGTGTTATTCGAATCAAAGCTGCAACATCTTCCTCTTCAACAGAGTAAACAAAGACGATGATGAACCTCAAGTTAATCTAACTTCCCTCAAAATCTTTGCTACATCCTCTGGAAAAACTGGGTTTATGTAACATCCTGTGCCAATCTCAAACCCACCTACCCCTGAAAGCTGTGGTACAATCTGCAAGAACCAGTGCGTATAAGGTAACTGCGATTCCGTAACCTTTTGCGGAGAAGTGTGGATCATATAGTTATATGGAGGATCGTTTAGTTGCTTTGCTATCTTCTGAAGCATGAGTTTCAGAATTCCTCCAAGATCAACAGCCTGTAAAAGGTATAAGAAACCAAGTGAAGCAAGTTGTTATAATCAATGAACTTACATTTTATCAAACCAAAGCACACATCGAACTTAGTAACAGTGAGAGATTTACATGGAAACTATCATCAAGATGATGAAAGTGGGAGGAGTGATCTTTGGGAATAATCCAAACCTCAAAGGGGAATGTAGCAGCGTAAGGAGAAACAGAAACAAAATGGGAAGACTCATCGATCACAAAATGTTTTGATTTAGCTTCACAGAGACAACATTTGCCAGTTTCGTCGAAATATTGTTTAGTACCATCAAGGTGTAAAGAAACTGTTGGAGGAACAACAGGAAGAGCCATTATCTGACTGTGGGAGTGACTCATTGATGCTCCAGCAGATGCACCTTGGTTCTTGAATACCTTTATATACATCAAAAGAGCACCGACTCAGATCAACGTAACATAATGTAAGCAAGCCAAAGATCCACACATAACACAAGCATCGATGGCTAAATAATGGATAAAGCATTTTCATCCCAGATTCACACAAACAGAGCTTACAGAGTTCAAATATGGCTTCTTTTTGGTATAATGAGGCCAAGATTGCTGGACTACTAGGTTACAAGAAAGAATCTGTGGAAAGTACTTACCTGAATGTAATTGATCGAATCATGTTGTGCGATTTGCTCGATCCTCTTCTTGTAAGCGATTAAGACATTGCCGATACCCACGGCATCGAGATCGGAGAGCTGAATTGAATGAAGAGGTGATTCGATCACCACGTCGTGGAACCCAAACCCGACAATAGTCCGACCTGTACACGTCTCGTGTTGCTTCGATTCTACCTCGAGATTTCTACTTAGAGCTGGGTACAGATTCTCGATGACCCTGAGTTTCCATTTCGGATCATCGGGCACACGAAATATCTCCGGAGCGCACTCGTGCTCACGGCCGATGCAAAAGGGGCAAGAGGAAGGTTTAGGATTAGGGCTCTGGGGAGATTTGGATTTAAAATCAGTCGGCCTTTTGGCCCGAGCGGGGGAGAGTATGACCCAGCGGTTAGATACAGGATCCTTCCTAAGCTCAGGAGACCGAGTCTCCACCGAGTTGCCGCCGTGATCAGGAGCATGACTCGGTGACGCCATCGTTCGTTTAGCTACGAACATGTGACATTCTGTTTCGAAGAATTATAGCTTGAACCGATCGGTTTGAAAGTATTTAAAATCGGACGAATCGGTTCTGTTCAAACCAAACCAAACCTATAAATTCGGTTGATAAGCATTATGATATGAATTGCAAAGGGAATGTTTGGTCGAAACTCGAAAGCGAAATGACCAAATATATTCTTGTACTCTATTTCTTTTTTTCTTTCTTTCTTTCTTAACTCATAACCTTATATTAATGAAAGCTTACGTCGTACTCAGTGGCACAGATCTAGAACAAAAACAAAATTTTATATGGAGCACAAATTAAAATTAATTTAATATTAAATTTATCTAAAATCTAATATTATATTAGTTAATATTATAAAATTAAATGAATACATATAATTTTTGAAAAAAAAATATTTTTGAAATTTACATTTACAAAATTTTATTTTAAATACATTCGCTTAAATTATTAATATTTTAAAATAATGTTTAATATAAAAATTCAAAGTTACAATATACAATAACAATTTTAGTATATAAATATAGTTTATGATTTAATAATATCACACAACAATATTATTTCGAAACATAAGAGAAACTCAAACCTTAAACATTATTTTTGGTCAGAAAAATTGCAAAAATAAATTTTAAAAACTTATCTAATAAATATTTGTAACGTTTCCAGAAAAAAAGAAACATTTTTGTACAAAAAATAATAGTTACAATAAAAATTGATAGAAAAAAGCAAGTGTGAGTGTCAAACCCTACATGTCTCAATGTCAAAGAACGACTACCAAATGAACTAGCTGATTAACATGTATATTATGACTAAAAGAAATTAATAAAGAGTACGGGGCACATGCCACACCCATGCTCACTGTAGATCTGCCCCTGGTCGTACTTACATCATTTTGTAAATTTGACATCAGGAATTCTGGACAAGAATGAAATAAAATGATAGGATCAGTAATTTGGAGTGTATGTTTAGCTAGCCTATCTACACACGAAATACTTTGTCGATTCTAATAGCTAAACTGTAACGTTCCAAAACAGAGATACCATTACTCCAATGTTTGGAGATAGGGAGAAAGCTTCAAACGTATCTTGCGACCCGCAATGACATCATTCACAACACTATTATCTCCTTCGAAAAGGACATCACGATAGCCTAAATTCCATATGTCTCGGACCATCGCAAGGAAAACTATATCATTTGTAAAGCCCAAAGTAAACTAGCAAACTCGTTTTTTTCAATTGTGCTTTTTCTTTGAAAGAATGACAAACCACATTGAAGTAAGTGTGACGTACCATCCCATACACTAAATCCAAAAGGTTGTCACACGCCCAAAACGCTAAGTGTTTTAGGCCACTTTATTTTATTTTAATCTTTAGCCGTTTTTATATCTTTTTCATATGAGGTTGGATACTGAAATTCGTTAAACCTTAAAGAGTTAGAGATTTCTATGAACTGCAGAAGCAAATAAGATAAACGAGAGACTTTATTTAATAGACATAAGATTGGTGACAACTTGATTGTTTGCTCTATAGGCTATTACAAGTTTTAACATAATGACCCTAACATAAATCCCCAGTTGATCACCACCCATCTTCGCGGTCATGAGCCCTCGCGCTAAACCAAATTCTTCCCACAATCCCCTTTATTACCTGAAAGCCATAAAAAAATAAGTAATCTAACAGACTACTTAATGCGTGATTAATGTTTCCAAAAGCAGTCTACATGCACGTTTTAACCCATTTAATTCCTGTTAATTCCTAAGTTATGTTCCCGTTCAAATGATCAGACTCGTCCCAAGATCTTCTAATGACGGTCTAGACTTGGATCGAATATTCCAATCTCCCCAAGCCACTTACCGAATATGATTAAGGACTTAGGCTAGAATCTCGCATCACATAGTTGATTCACTGGTTTTTCCCTTTAATGTGATACTAGACCGGACATTGCCCCAACAAATCATCATGGGATCAAGCCAGTCTAGTGTCGATTTGGTTATAGAGTCATTTTACATAAAGTTGGGCAAAGCGCAAGTTCGGTTCGAATCATGCCGTTTCACTAGCATTCGTCAGCCCAAACTTGACCTAAGTTGTTCACGCACCTTTGCTTATCGAGGCCAGTTTACTAGACTGATTCTCCAAGCGTATCCTTACTTTGGCCTGAATGCTTCATGCTTCCAAGCCCACAATCCACTTTCTTTCTCAATGCCTTAGAGTTTTTCTCTAGATTTTTCAGAGTATTTTTGGTGTATATTCTAGTGCGCGAAAATGAGCCTTGGACACTCTATTTATAGAGTCCGTAACTACCTAAAATCGCCAAGCCAAAGTTTACCTTTACGAATAGGCACCTTTTGGCCGAACAAGCGCAAGTTTCCCTTAACTGCCCAGCTCGGCCAACTACCCAGCTAGTGTCCAGTTCACATAGTTGGCTCAGTTGGCTGACATTGTCTCGAGCTAAATTGAGCTGACATGAGCTGCAATTTAGCTAGCTCAACTACCTTAACTCGATCCTTCAACTTTCTCAAGTTGGATCCGAGCCTTCGAGCTGTCCATCGGCTTTTGCCTTAGTCCATCAACCTTTTACTTAACCGTTCGGATGTTTGGTATCCAATGGCTAAGTCTACCGCTCGGATTCCCCTTTTTTTTAGCTCATCCCCATATCCGCCTTTTCCAGAAAGGAACTAAGTCTTTTCGCCTCTTTCCATAGCCAACTTGCGGATATTTCCTTGAATATGGATTATTCCGCGAAGTAGTGAAGTTTAGGGACGTGACAAGTACCCCCCCCCCCCCTTGAAANATTCACCTTTGAATCCAAATCAAGTTCTTGAGATTCGTCTGCGTCCGCGAACAAACTTGGAAATTCGGATTGCATTTTGCTTTCTATTTCCAAAGTTGCTTATTCTTTCCCATCGCATTCCCCAAGTACTTAAACCATCTTTATATTTTTCCTCATTTTTACTTTATCCATTTGATCAATTATTCGAACTGGAATTGATTCAATGGTCAAGTTTTTCCTTAAGTTTTGCTGGCGGCTCAGCAGTTACTGAATCTTGATCCCTCAAACACTTTCGGAGTTAGGATACATGGAAGACAAAATGAAATGCTTCCATTTCTGATGGCAAGTCCAGTTTATATGTAATTGCCTCAACTCCCTCGATAACTTTGTAAGGACCCATGTACCTTAGGTTTAATTTTCCATGCTTTGATGTCTTAACTCTTCCTTTAAACGTTATAGTCTTAAGGTAGAATAAGTCTCCGGCCTCAAACTGTATATCTTTTCTGCTCCTATCGCACAATTTTTACGTCGATCCTGGGCTTCCTTCATTTTTATCCGCATAAACTTAATCTTCTCTATTGTTTGCTCGAAAATCTCTAGTCCAATCACGCTTCTTTCAACAAGTTGTATCCAACACAAAAGTATTCTGCATGGCCGCCCATATAATGCTTCATATGGTGATATCCCAATACTAGCTTGGAAGATATTATTGTATGAAAATTTGACGAAAGGAAGATGTTTTTCCCATGATCTTCCCCATTCCAGCACACATGCTTGCAACATGTCTTATAATGTCTGAATTGTTCGTTCAAACTGGCCATCTGTTTGCGGATGGTAAGTTGTGCTCATATTCACCCTGGTTCTTATGGATTTTTAGAAAGCCTTCCAGAAGTGCGACGTGAACAGTGAATCCCTATCCGAAGCTATGCTTTTTGGCACACCATACAACCGAAAAATCTCGTCTATATATCTTCCTGCAATGTGTTCCACTCCATCTTTCTTCCTTATGGGAATGAAGTCGAAAGACTTAGTGAGTCTATCCACGACAACCTAAATCACATCCTTTTTTGTGCTGGTCACGGGGAGTCCAGTCACAAAGTTTGTTGCCGCATTTTCCCACTTCCATTTTGGTATAGGGATATTGCAACAGTCCACTTGGAACTTGGTTATCTTATTTGACCAACTGACAAGTCGGACACTTGGCTACCTATTTTGCCACATCCTTTTTCATTCCCACCCAATGATAGTATCGTTTTAGATCATGATACATCTTATCCAGTCTTGGGTGGATCAAGAATCTAGACTGATGTGTTTCCTTCAGGATTTCCTCCTTAAATTCCTTGGGATCCGGTACTGAAACTCGACCATGGACCACAATCGTCCCATTGTTTGAGGTTTCATACTATTTATGATCATTTTTGGCCAATTTTTTCAAGTTCTCATCGTGTGTCTGAGCCAACCGTATCCTTGTAAGCAAATCCGCTTGATTTTCCGCATCCAAACCCAAAGGCTCCTAATCTCCAAACAAGGTATCCAACCTTAGCGTCCTGATCATACAGCCCAGTTCTGCTACCTATTTTTCTATGTCAACATCAACCTGCTTTCGGCTAAATGCATCATCCACTTGATTCGCCTTTCCTGGATAATAGGCGATATCAACATCACAGTCGGTCACGAGTTCCATCCACCACCTTTGCCTCAGATTCAATTCGGGCTGGGTGAAGATGTACTTTAAGCTCTTATGATCGGTGTATATCTGCACCATTTCCCTATATAAGTATGACCGCCAAATCTTAAGTGCATATACCACATCCCCCATCTTTAAATCATGGGTTGCGTAACTCCCTTCATATTTCTGCAACTGCCTTGAAGCATAGGCAAATCACCTTTTCTTTTTGCATCAGGACACATCCCAACCCAGTTATTGATGCATCTGTGTAGATCTCATAAGGCGATTCCGGTTCCAGCAATGCCAAAACTCGTGCACTCGTGAGCCTTTCTTTGAATTTTGTGAAATTTCCTTCATATTTCTCCGTCCATTTGAATTTCGTATTCTTTCCCATTAACTGTGTTAAGGGTTGGGCCAGACTTTCGAATCCTTTAACAAACTTGCAGTAGTATCCCGCAAGCCCGGGAAAGCCTCTTATCTTTGTTGCATTCTTTGGTCTTGGCCATTACTTGATAGCTTTTATTTTCTCTAGATCAACCACAATGTACCCAAGGAACCCAATGCTCCTTTTCCAAAAGCTACATTTTCTTAGCTTTGCAAAGAGTTGGTATTCTCTTAGCCATTTCAGCATCACTCTCAAGTGTTCTTGGTGCTTCTCCCAATCCATCGAGATAAGGATGTCATTAATGAAGATTATGATAGACTCGTCTAAACAATACTGAAACAGTCCATTCATCATTTTCATGAATGTTGTCGGGGCATTGGTCAATCCAAATGGTATAACCACAAATTCATAGTGGTCATACCTTGTTCAGAAAGTCGTTTTTCTTATGTCCGTTGGATCAATTGGAATATGATGATGTCTAAACGCCAAGTCAATTTTGGAAAATCACGTTGCTCCTTTCAATTGATCCAGCAGCTCATCTATCCAGGGAATAAATACTTATTATTTATAGTCACCCTATTCAACCCGAGATAGTCGATGCAAAGCCTAAGGCTTCCCTCCTTCTTTTTCACAAATAATATCGGCACACCCCATAGTGAAATACTCGACATGATGTATCCCTTATCAAGCAACTCTTATAGTTGCTTTTTTAACTCGGCCATCTCATCTGGTGCCATTCTATATGGTGCCTTTGAGATTGGATTTGTTCCCCATTCTAGCTCTATCGTGAATGGGTCTGACCTATCTGGTGGTAGCCAAGTTAAGGTTCGAAAGACATCTTCAAACTAATTCACAACCGATATATCCTTAATCTCCGCATCTGGCCCAACTTCACTCACGGTGATAGTGGCTAGGTATGCATCCTTTTTCCAGTATTTTCTCAGCTTGGATTGCCGAAACAACTAGACTTTCCGAGGTAGGTCAGATTCCTTGGAATTCGAGACCCCATTTCTCTATTCCAAACCGCACCCATACCCGATGACAATCTATATTCGCTTTATTCTTGGTTAGCCAATCAATTCCCAAGATTACCTCGTGATTCTCAAGTTGAACAATGACTAAGTCTACCAATATTTCCACGTTTCCTATCTTAACGAGAATTTCACAGACTATTCCTTGTGAGAGCATGGTCTGACCTCCAGCGACTCTCACTTTAACTTGGTTTCCTGATGTTTCTTTTCGAAACATCCCTTTACCAATCATGGTCGGGCTCACAAAACTATGTGTTTCCCCAGAATCAAACAAGGCATGCGTTTCCACACCACCTATCACTAAGGTTCCTACACATTCATTCCCCATAATGCTAAGTTCCTTCCCAGTTTTTATGCATGATGCCATGCCGAAGTCTTAAATTAATTGAGGAAAGGCTTGCAAACTTACTAGTGATCGCATTGAAGTTCTCGGCCTCACCTCTCTCCCTTGTTAGTCCATAGACTCGCGGTGTTCCAATTGTTGGTGTTAAAACCCCCTTAGTAGGTTTCTAGCCCAACCAGTGTCACTTCCAAGATGACGGCTCGGTATATATCGAGACGTAGAAAGACTCACTCAACAGGTCTCTACTTAGGCGCAAAAAGTAAACGATCGGCTACTCGAGTCGTAGACGAGCTGAGCAGGAGGCGATTATGAGTTGAGCAGAAGACGACTACGGGTTGAATAAGAGAGGACTAAGTCCAGGCAGTTCCGAGATAAGGGGGAAGCACTAAGGTCAAGATCCCAACGACCATAGAAGATTGGAACAACCCGAACTAGGCGCAGGGGGATAAAAGGCGAGAAGAGAGAGAAGTGAAGCATTAGATTCTATTAGGGTTTTAGAACGAAAACAGATTGATCTATCTTTTGTATAAACATATTCATCAAAATCAATAAAGGATCATATTATTCTTCTTTGTATTCATTTCTACCTGGGTTTGTGTTGTGGTTTCCATATAATTTTAACTAGAACGACGAATTCCTCATTAAACTAATCGACTCAAAATTCATTGTAGGTTTTAGCATCCACAAATTGGCGCTGTCTATGGGGATAAATAGTTCTTTGACGCAAGAAGGAAGAACGCAACCAAATCCAACTCCACCATGACGGAAAACACATCCATACCATCCGACGGATATGCTAGCACAATCCAGACACTCCTCTAATCCGTATAATCCATGTCCGAGAAGCTAGAGACGCAAGATGCCCTGAACATATCCTTACTAGACAGGCTCGACCATATGGCAAAGGAATCTGCAGATCTAGCAAAGATGATGAATAAACGGCAAGACCGAGCAACATCCTCACGACACTGCTCCACCAAGACATCTGCATAACAATTCCCAGTCTCAGGAGAACATTCCAGGAGGCTATGCTTCATTCCAACCCCACACTCCGTCAAGACGCGAGAACGCCGCGCTGATGCAACAAAGACCCCACCCGATGGAAACCTAGAGGGAGGACAACCCGACTAGGTTGATAACCAATCCACCGGCGGGACCGAGCCGCCAAATCACACCCCGAGCCCCAAGGCTTCAGATGACGATAAGGACATAACCAACCCATCCGATATGACTCTTATATCCCACCTTCTCGCGACCACAAACGACCTCAGTAATCGATCAAGGAGATCCAGGAGATGAAAGACTCCTTGCAACAGGCCCCCCGACACATGAACTCCAAAGTTCATCAAGCCAGTAGCTCGGTGCCAGAGCTGGACCGACTAATGGAGGAAACACTGCGGAGCCCGTATGCCGCGCACATAAATAATGCAAGAATACGAAACCCCAGAAAGATCAAGATCCCTTTCTATGAAGGAAAAACGGATCCCAGCGTGTACATGACTGCCTTCAGGATCGCAGTCGGAGGAGCACAGTTCAATGATCACAAGAAGGACGCAGGGTCTGGTACTCACCTGTTTTTCGTGGCTTCCCGAAGGATCAATCCATAGTTTCAACCAGATGAGCCTGATGTTCCTAAAGCACTACTCAGTGTACATCGAAAAAGACATTTCAGACGTAGACATGTGGAGCATGACCCAGGGACCAAACGAGTCCCTCCGAAAATTCATTGATAGGTTTATAGAAGTAATATCGCGGGTGGTGATAACCGACAACGCTGCAATCGTCGCCCTCAAAAATGCGGTATGGGGAGAGTCCGAATTCATAAAGGACCTAATGCTGAACCCGCCAGCAACAATCGACGATGCGCTCCACAGGGGGAAAGTGTTCGCATGGATAGAAGAAGATCTAAGAAATACGGAAACGAACCCGAGAAAGGGGTCAAGTGACTCAGGCCGCTGCCCTGAGATGAAATTCCCCGATGAGTAATCAAACGCTTTTTGCATGAAAACCTAAGAGCGGACCCTGGAACCAATGGAAACAAACTAAGGATCAGCGAGGCGTCAAGAAGCATTATGAGTACCACAACTAAGACGGACACTCCACTGAGGAATGCAGGAGCTTCAAGTATTTTCTTTTCAGCAAATACCAGTTTGGAGAATTGGTGAAACCCGACAAGGCAAGGACGACCAACCTCAAGCAGGGAACAAAAGAACAAGCCGAAGAGGTAAATCCCCCGAAACAAGATCGAGAAGAACTACCTCAAACGGCACTGACCCCGCCATTTAAAAAACGGATCAATATGATCATGGGGAACCACCAGTTCGGCTTAAACTCAGTAACCGCAATCAAGGCATATGGTCGCAGAGCTGCATCCTGCGAGAAATGGAAAAATCAAGTCCCTAGAGACAGGCGAACCTATAGAATTCGACGAAACGGACACAATAGGACTCGACGTCCCTCATGTCGATCCCCTAGTCATCGAGTTGATCCTTGAGGAGTACGAGATCGCGAGAGTGCATATAGATACGGGGAGCTCGATAGATTTAATTTTCAAGGAGACTTTGACGAAAATGGACATAGACCTCTCACGCATCAAGGGACCACCTGCGCCATGGACTGGCTTCACCAGCAAAACATCCATGACAATCGGAACCGTCAAACTATTAATGCACGCAGCTGGGGTGTCAAGGATGATTGAATTCACAGTAATTGATAGACCGACAATATACAACGCAATCCTGGGGACACCATGGATAAACGCAATGAAAGCAGTATCATCTATGTACCACCAATGCGTCAAATTCCCGACCAAGGAGGGAGTCAAAACAATCAAAGGAAGTCAAAGGTCAATCCGAGCTTGCTACTTAGCTGAGCTCAAACTCAGAGAGAAATCCTTATAGCAATTACAGATAGGGGAGCCCACCCCACCTGCAGAGTCGACCTATGAGGAACCCAAACTTGACGAGGTGACGCAATACTGCATATACCCAAGGCATCCAGAGCATTGCGTCGGAATATGATCAAAACTCCAAAAGGACTTGAAAGAGGAACTGATCTCTTTTCTCAAGGAAAATAAACACATCTTCTCGTGGAACATGGCGGACATGCCAGGAATAAGCCTAGAAATTATGTTTCACGAGCTGAACGCAAACCCAATAAACAGAAAAAGCGCAAGCTGGGGGCCGAGCGGGCTCAGGCAGTCAGAGACGAGGTAGAAAATTTGCTAGGTACGGGCTCGATTACGGAGGTGAAATATCTGAAATGGCTGGCCAACCCCATAGTGGTATAGAAAAAGAATGGAAAATGGAGAGTCTGCATAGACTTCACCAACCTGAACAAAGCATGCCCCAAGGACAATTTTCCATTGCCAAACATAGATCAGCTCGTCGAAGCCACAGCTGGCTACAAGTTGTTCTCATTCATGGACGCCTTCTCGGGCTACAACCAGATACTCATGCACCCCGACGATAAGGAAAAAACCGCTTTCACTACGGACAGGGGAATCTATTGTTACAAAGTGATGCCTTTCGGCCTGAAGAACGCATGTGCAACCTACCAGCGTTTGGTTAACAAAATTTTCTCGGAACAGTTGGGAAAAACAATGGAAGTATACATAGATGACATGCTCATCAAATCCTCCGACAAAGATAGCCACGTCGGCGACCTACACACATGTTTCCACATACTCAACACATACGGGATGAAGCTGAACTTGACCAAATTCACGTTCGTCGTAACCTCGGGAGAATTCCTCGGCTACCTGGTAACAAGAAGGGGAATTGAAGCCAATCTGAAACAAATCAACGCGCTATTGATAATGTCATCACCAAAAAAAACTAGAGAGGTGCAGAGACTGACTGGACGCATAGCCTCCCTGGCCAGGTTTATATCCAAGTCAACTTACAAATGCCTCCCATTTTACAACCTCCTGAAGGGGAACAAAAAATTCATCTGGGACGAGAAGTGCGAATCGGCGTTCAAAGAATTGAAAACTTACCTGAGGGGGATACGTTATACCTTTATATAGCGGTGTCGTCCCACGCGATCAGCTCAGTTCTCATATGTGAAAAGTTAGGAAACCAAATGCCAATCTTCTACCTCAGCAAAATCCTATATGATGCGGAAACCAGATACTCGACAATAGAGAAGCTGGCCCTGGCCATGGTACATTCGGCACGAGAAATGCTATCATATTTCCAATCTCATTCAATCGTTGTGTATTCAAACCAACCTTTGCGAACAATCCTGCACAACCCGAGTCAGTCTGGGAGACTATCCAAGTGGGTTGTCGAGCTCAATGAGCATGACATAGAATTCAGGAGTTGCACCTGCGAAAAGTCTCAAGTCTTGGCGGATTTCCTAATAGAATTGGCACCTGAGATGAATCCAGCAATACAACCAGATGAAGCAAAGGGTTTGCTATACGTAGACGGGGCAAGCTTGAAACATGGTTCCGGAGTAGGCGTGCGCTTGGTCTCCCCAACAGGGGAGATGGCCGAACAGTCGTTTCAATTAGATTTCATGGCTTCAAACAACAAAGAACTCCCATCACTAACAAGATATCATAGACCAGAAGCTAGTAATTCACGTCCTCTCATACGAGAGCACCAACTATAAGATGAAGCAGCCAGATTTTTAGCTTGCAATATGTTTGTATGTGGGAAATATTTGGATTTGAGAACCTGAAAACATAGCTTTGAGGTCGTTGAATTAACTTCCACACTTGATTTGCCAGAAGTGCTTCATTAAAACTAATGAATTCTTTAAAACTTAAACCACCATAAAATTTGGAGATTGTAAGCTTTTTTCATGAGTGGCAGCGCAATTTTCGATCATTATGCAATGATCCCCATTAGAAACGAGCAATGGCCTTATCAATATCATCACATGTGCTCTTAGGTAACAAGAAGCAATGCATACTATATACTAGCAAAGCATTAGCCACAAAGTTAATTAATGTTTCTCTCCCACCTTTGTTAAGAAATCTTGTTTCCAAACCTTGTATTCGTTGATGAACTATACCATTGAAAGTCTGTGTTTTAATCAGTTTTACTCTATTTTTTACATGCGGTAAGATAAAAATTTAATATGTATGGAAGAAATTTATTAGAAAAAAATATTTTATTACTTATCCTATGATTTTATCCAACGAATATTGAGGAAAAAAAAAATCCAACGAATATTAAATGTTATAGATGAATTATTACCTTATCATATTAACCGACGAATATTAAATGTTAAACATCATCTTCAAACAAGTGATGTTTATTTACTAATTAACAATATTTAATTTTCTATAAATTAAGAATAAATATTTTTAGATATTATTTTTAAATTGAAAATTTTAAACATAAATTTGTATTTTAATATTAAATTTACTTAAGTGCATAGTTACATAAATTACTAATTTTATAATCTACATAGTGTGTTAAAACATGTGTACTATATAGATTTTAATCTTGTTTATCATAAGCTTCGCAAAAAAGAATCTATATAATATTTGAAAAGTATATTTATAAAAGTAAATTTTAATTACCGTGGTACATTACATAACTTGTTATTAATTTTTTAGAAAATTTTGAATTCATTAATTAATAGCATTTTAATAAAATTTCCTTAAGGTGAGATATTAATATATATAAGTTCATGAAAAATAAAAAATTCAAAAATATATAAATACATAAATTACAAATAATATATCATAAATCAAAAGATAATATTGACAAAAGAAATAAAAATAATAATTAAAATATATCAAATATATAAAAACATATAGATGAATATAATGGATGGAGTGTTATGATTATTTTTTTTAAATTATGGATATAATCATATAGAATATTATTTTATGATAAGCGTTAGAATTATTTATTTAAGATCATTGTTCATCACGGGTTTAACATCATAAATATTTAATAAATGTATTATCTTATTAATTTTGTACTATATAGTACATAAGATTGTTGGTTAACGAATCATGATTTTTCAATATTCTACACCAATATCTTATAAATTGCTATATCATATAGTAAAATTCTAAATAAGAATTACATGTAATTAATGTATATATATATATATATATATATATATTTATTTACTAAATTTTTGCAAAATTATTGCTAATTTTAATTTAACTTAGAATATATAATTTATTTATAAGAAAATTTAAGTTCATCTGAAAAAGTATAAGATATAAAAAACAATATTTTGATAGTTAAATATCATTATATATATATATATATATATGATTATATGTTGTGTTTTGTTAAAAATAATATATTAAATGTATAATAAAAATAGTAGACATAATTTATACATTTACATATTATATAACTTTTTATAATAAATTAATCTTTCTAACATAAATTTACAAAATAAAAAATATATTTTAGTGAGAATTATTATAATATTAATATTAACATAAAACACGTACAACCATTTAAAATAATAAATTATACAAAATTTATAATTAATACAACATCAAAATTTTATACATTTTTATGTTAGTCACTGTTTTGGGAAAATTTAATCGGTTTTTGATGAGATAGTTCTACTGAATGGGGAATGAATGAGTATCTTTATTGATCAATGAGTAAAGATTACAATCAATTTAATCTATCAAGAAACAACAATCGTCTAAGGACTTTTGTCGACTTCCAATCATTGATAACTTGAAAACATAGTTGTCGTAGGTTGTTGGTTCGTTATAGATTTGATCGTTCTCTTTGAGAGGTTCTTAGCAAGTAGCTTCTAGGGTTTTTTTTTTGTTCCTCCCTCAATTAGAGAGCTTTCCTATTTATAGGAACGCTCAACCTAATCCTTTTAGGGTTGGAAAGATTCTTTAACTTCCCTATCTTTCGGGATATATATATTTACATTAATCTTTTTATTAGTTGGAAGGTATCTTTATCAAAACTGACTTAACATTTTAAAAGGCTTGGATTTTCGTCATTGTCGTTGGTCCATTCATTCTAAGGAACTTCCGGATAATTTTCAAATAGATTCCGACCGTAGTCTAGTTCATATTAACAAACGTTCATGCCTCATAAGCAACTAGTTATGCTTTGTCGATAACTAGATATGCCTTGTCGGCAACTAGCCATGTTTTGTCGGCAACTTGCTACGCCTTATTAGAATTTTCCAAGTGTTTTAACAGTTGTCAAAAAGCTATTAATAGATAAATTTATTTCACCCAACATAACATATATATTCATATTCAACAATACAAAATAGACATTATATATTTTAATATAATATACTTTATATTTATCATATTTGTTAAATAACATTATTAATCCTATTAAATTACAAGTAAAGATTATAAAAAAGCCATATACATATTAAAATTTTAATAACATGACATACATATTTTAATCAGTAATATAAATATTAAAATTCTATAACTGATTAAAAAATACAAAATTATATCAATAAAAATAAACATAATATTTTAATATGAAATGTAATAATAAAAAAAAAATTCGTGTTGCGTAGGTTAAAATCTTGTTATATTTTACGGTTATAATTTTTCTTTTGAATCTTACTATAATGATTTTATATTATTAAACATTTGTTTAGTCAGATGGATAATAGAAAAAAAAGTTTAGATTACATTTGGCAAAATGTAATATATTTTATTATAATTTGAAAAAAATGAACTATATATTACATTAATAACATATAAAATAATATCTAACAAATAAAGTATTTGTTTTTAATGTATTTTAATTTACGTAGTAGATTTGAACTTTAGAAAGTTAAACATGTGAGCAAACCAAAGCAAACAACAATAATATAACCATTAACACCTTACAAATCTTTATTTTCCTTTCTTTCTGTTTTTTCTTCAAAAATTATAATTTTTCAGAAAAAAGTAAAAATAAATAAAACTTTACCAAATATTTGCAAGATTTTTTTTTTTTTTTAAATTGATCAAGCTCCCAAGAAAAGTTTGGCAAAAGAAAAAAAAATCCTTTCTCAAATCTGCACCTCCTCTCAATCTTCATCTCCATCTCTATTACTTAATAATCCTAAATCTACCTTCAGCTTTCTCTCTCTATATTTATCTCCGTGTCTGCTTCACAGCTACAAAGTTTGCACATTTAAATCGCCGTAGTTGAAGAAGGCCGTCGGTTTCTCATTCTGAAATTTCAAGGGAGATCTGGAAGTTTTTCTCACTATAAATAAATATCGATTTCATCTTCACCGTAGTCTGATCATCGTTGCTTATCCCAAATCGTTCATCGGGTAAAATGTTTTTCACTTTTGGTTTTGATTCGGTGGTTGTTCTTTGTGTTTGGATGCTTTTTCCAAATTAGTTTTCTTTTGATTATCCGAAAGATCTTGTTTTTTTGGATTATGATCTAACATACTTCCTGTGAAGATGAGAATCACCAGCAGTTTGTATTGATTGTATTTGATCAATATCTTGAGTAACAGATTGACTTTCTTCATAGTTTCTTTTGATATATTGCCTATCATCGTCTCTCTTTGATGGCGTTTCCTCGACAGTGACTATAATTTTGATTCTCTTGGGCTAAAGTTGATGACTGTAAAGTCTGAATTTTGGTTACATATGCTAGTTTCATTGCTTATCTGTTTGATTGAAAAATGCTTCTTCATAAGGATGACATTAGTGTGATTTAGTGCAAGCCACCGTTTCTTGTATAATACTAGATTGTATTTGCTTGCTATCTCAATATATTGATGTTCTCTCCTTGAATTGTTATTGAATGCCTGTGATTCACTTTGTACTCAACTAAACTGTTACCCTCTGCTTCTGCTTTTAATGCCATAGGTTAGGTAAAGGTGATCACTGAAAGGAAAGAAAAAGTTTTTCTTACTCTTTGTATGGAGTAAGAATGCCAGAGTTAAGAAGTGGAGCACGTAGATTGAGACAACCTAACCCTCAGGTAATTGATCAGGCCGAAAACATTGAGATTCCTCCTCAGACTACAACAAGGAGAAGAGGTGGTGGTGGTAGAGGAAGAGGAGCCAAAGCCGTTGCACCTCCAAGACCAATTGGTACTGCCGGTAGGGGTCGAGGCATCAGGTTAATAGATTTAGAGGCAGAACCTCTTGAGGTTCGTCGAGCAGTAGGTGAACCTGCTTTTAATCAAGTTGAAAGGGTAGCTGATAAGGATATAGCTATGGAAGGTGGTAGCCCAGATAAGATAGTAGATGCTGAAGAAGATCCAAGCACTGCTCCAGTTCCTGAAAGGGTTAGTTTCTGCCAATCTTCTAACTAATGAATCACCGGTTTCTATTAGTGAGAGAGATGTTGAGTTTAGTTTCTTCTCTTTGTATAGGTGCAAGTCGGAAATTCTCCTGTTTATAAGACTGAGAGAAAACTCGGTAAAGGAGGGTTTGGACAAGTTTTTGTTGGTAGAAGGGTGAGTGGTGGCAGCAATAGGATTGGGGCAGATGCTATTGAGGTATGTTGCAGAGAAGTGTACTGAAGTTTTACAAGGGTTTGAAAACTTGATGTTTCTTCTAATCTTCTTTTTTTTCAGGTGGCTCTGAAATTTGAGCATCGAAATAGCAAAGGGTGCAATTTTGGCCCACCTTACGAGTGGCAAGTGTACAAGTAAGACTTTCGTTTATTCTATCTGCAATTTTCCTGCCAAGTTTCTTTTACGACCTTATTATTCATCTCATCTGTTTGTTGTAAAGTACGCTCAATGGTTGCTATGGAATTCCTGCGGTACATCATAAGGGTCGGCTAGGAGATTTTTACATCCTTGTAAGTATGAGCTTATTAAACATACTTCGTGATTGAGTGTGGTATCATGTAATGAGAAACGTTAACATTTCAGGTCATGGACATGCTTGGTCCGAGTTTATGGGATGTTTGGAATTCTTCAGGGCAATCGTAAGCATTTGTCTCCTTTCACCACGCTCTCTTCTGTTTGCAATATTTTCCTTATATACCATGTTCATGACATGTGACAGGATGTCTCCAAACATGGTAGCGTGCATCGCAGTTGAGTCCATATCTATTCTTGAGAAACTTCATATGAAAGGGTTAGTGAATATATTTTCTTGCTAACTTCTTGGAACATAGTTATGTTCATTCTGAGAAAAATAAAGTCAATGTTTGCCGGAAATTGCTTTCATTGAGCTATTTTTCATGCCATGTTCCATTGCTATATCTAACTAGGTTTGTCCATGGAGATGTGAAGCCCGAGAACTTTTTACTCGGTCAACCAGGAACAGCAGATGAGAAAAAACTCTACCTTATCGATCTTGGTCTAGGTGAGTTTTCTTAATGACATTTTATGATCTTTTTCTAGTTCCCTCTTTCTGTTTATAAAACGGTTAAGATGGTTCTCTTATTTGTTCTTTGCATTGGTTTACACGTTATCTTCTTTTGTTTCAGCATCAAAATGGAAAGATTCTCACTCAGGCCAGCATGTTGAATATGACCAAAGACCTGATGTGTTCAGGTATTTTCATTTAGCGTATGGTAATTTTACACGTTTATTATACCTTCTTACATTAGTATTATGCTTTCCGTGCAGAGGAACAATAAGGTATGCAAGTGTTCATGCGCATCTAGGTCGAACTGGAAGTCGAAGAGATGATCTCGAGTCATTGGCTTACACGTTAATTTTCCTCTTAAAGGGAAGATTGCCATGGCAAGGTTATCAGGTCTGTTTCTATTTCTCTCTATGACTTAATTTATTATATCTGATCGATCTTCTTCATTAATTGCAGTAATCTAAGATTCTATGCTGTTTTCGCAGGGTGACAACAAGAGCTTTCTTGTTTGCAAGAAAAAAATGTCAACTTCTCCTGAAATAATGTGCTGTTTTTGTCCACCACCGTTTAAGCTATTTCTCGAGGCGGTTGCTAATATGAAGTTTGACGAGGAGCCTAACTATGCAAAGCTTATTTCAATTTTTGACTCTCTTATTGAGCCATGCGCTCTATCTAGACCAATTAGAATTGATGGGGCTCTTAAGGTTGGGCAGAAACGAGGAAGATTGCTTCTTAATTTGGAAGAAGATGAACAACCGAAGAAGAAAATCAGAATAGGCAGTCCTGCTACTCAATGGATTTCGGTATATAATGCTCGTCGTCCTATGAAACAGAGGTAACGAAATTTTGTGTATACAGTTGGAAGTTTCAAATGTTTAATTGTTCGTTTCGTTTTGTAGATATCACTACAATGTATCAGAATCAAGGCTGCACCCACATGTACAGAAGGGTAATGAAGATGGTCTTTTAATTAGTTGTGTAGCATCATCAGCTAATCTTTGGGCCATCATAATGGATGCTGGAACTGGTTTTACCTCTCAAGTTTATGAATTGTCACCTATCTTTCTTCGCAAGGTAATAATAATCACTTCAAGCATTGACGAATCAATCAGTTCTGTAGTATCTCACCGTTTGTGTTTTAATTCACAGGACTGGATTATGGAACAATGGGAAAAGAACTACTATATCAGTTCCATATCTGGTTTGGATAACGGGAGCTCGTTAGTTGTTATGTCAAAAGGAACATCTTACACTCAGCAATCGTACAAAGTGAGTGAGTCATTTCCTTTCAAGTGGATAAATAAGAAATGGAAAGAAGATTTTCATGTCACCTCCATGACAACTGCCGGGAATCGTTGGGGTGTGGTAATGTCTAGGAACTCAGGCTTCTCTGATCAGGTAAGCTTCCTTCTCTTCACCTTAAAAGCGTTTTGACATTTCCCCTAAGAATCTTGTTTGGTGTAATAAAGGTTGTGGAGCTGGACTTTTTGTATCCTAGTGATGGAATACATAGGAGGTGGGAAAGTGGGTATAGGATAACATCAATGGCAGCTACTGCGGATCAAGCAGCTTTCATATTAAGCATACCAAAACGTAAAATGATGGATGAAACTCAAGAGACTCTTCGCACAACCGCCTTTCCAAGCACACATGTCAAGGTAGATTTTTCTCTGTTTTGAACAAAGATTGGAGTTTTGGCTTTGTTTCCATAATACTGAATTAGGATTGTGCGTTGACTTTTGGTTGGTTTACAGGAAAAATGGGCAAAAAATCTGTACATTGCGTCAATATGCTATGGGAGGACAGTGTGCTGAGATACTTAGCATTCATTGCAAGTTTTATTAGAAAGCAAAAGATAATTGGAGCTTAAACAAGACCTGACCTTCGTTTGTATGTAGATTTTCAAAAATGATAGAAAAGAAGATGAATTATTGGAGGGGCTTTTTAAGCCTTCAAGTGTTTGCTTATCACTTCTGTTATTTTGATGCGCCTCTATAAGACATACAAAAGCATCATCTGGTTATAAATACATATCTGTTGAACTTGGGAGGATCACTAAGCTAGGAGTAGAGGAGGACACATTAAACTCAAGCTCCCCAACCTCTGAGAATGGTAGCTTGAGCCACGCGATTAACACCAAGTGTGAAAGCTCCCGTCCGAAGATCGCAAGAGTCTTTGAATCCACGAGTCATGTAAGTCTTTAGCTCATCGTTCACCTTTTCTTCCTCCCACAAACCCTTGAATGTTCTGCACATTACCAGACCACAACTTAACTGATAATAATAGATCGGTTTAGTTTTGGAATTTGGTTTGTCCTAGGGTCATACCTGAACCCATTCGAAGTAACTGACTGCGACTCCCTTAGAGTTTGCATATATGTCTGGCAGAATAACCACACTTTTCTTCCTCAAGATCTGTAATACAACAGGTCTCTGCTATGAGAATTTCTTAAGGTTAAACAAGAATGAGGAATCAAACCTCATCAGCGTCAAGATCAGTTGGATGATTAGCAGCTTCAATGATGAAATTTGCTTTAATCTCATTCGCATTCTCCCTTGAACCAAACCCAGTTTCAGAGAAAGTTTGTAAAGTGGAGAAAGCTAAGATGTCAAGTTGTATTTAACTTGAACCTGTTGATAACACCACCAAGTGCTGCAGGAAAAATTATTCTTTTTACCATTAAAAATTCATCTAATTAGCGCATATACCGCAATGTCCACAACTTTTAGACACTACCATAAAAATGGATACAGAAAATCAATTTTTCCCCTACTGAAACCGAAAAGATTCGCCAGTTATTAAAACAAATTAAAAAAAAAAATTTAAAAGCAAAAAGTAACTTCTCTCTAACGTCAACTCACGGTTCAACCTTCCATTAATCTTCTCCACTCTACTATTTTTCGCTACTTTCTCTCTCATATTCATTGTTTATTCTTCTTCTTCATTGCAACTTCTTCTATGGTTTTCCAATTTTTTTTTGTCTCAAAATCTCTTACAAAACTTCGAAATGGATGCCTCTAGTAGTCGTAGGACATCGAACCGGAAGAGGAACAGGGATCCCGCACATGCAGTGGTGGACAAACCCCGAGATCCGGTTCACGAAACTGTTTATGGAGATTTTGTTCTTGACTCAACGAAGCTCCCTCCGCGGTTGTTCGTTACTGGTCGGTATCCTCCCAGTGGCAGAATAAACTCTTATTCGAAGCCGGAGTTTATTCTGGACCTACTCGACCCTCTGAAAAGTACTCCCGACCTCGAGTTTTTTAAAGCTTCCTGTTTTGGACCCCTTCTCGAATTACCTGTGCAAAAGTCGTCCCTGACCGGAAAACTGGTCCACCAAATGCTCTGTCGATCTTTAATAACGATAAAGAGACATGAAATGTGGTTCATATTTGGTGGACATCCTTTTAGATTTTCTCTTAGGGAGTTTGGTATTGTGACTAGCCTACAGTTTGGACCTTATCCGGAACCACAAGAAATTACTAGGTTGCAAAACCCTATTGATCCGAGAAAACCGTATTGGAGTGTTCTGTTTCCAGGGGATTATGACGAAATTACCATTAAAGAAGTTGTTGACATGTTGAAGGCTGATTCTCTCCTACCCCACCGTGATAGGATGACATCTTGGCGTCGTAGGAGACTTGCACTCCTTGTAATCGTGGAAGGAGTACTTATTTGCTCCAAGCAGCCTATCAGAGCTACCTCCCCCATTGTTGAGATGGTCAAAGATCTTCACTCTTTTGAGGCATATCCATGGGGTCGTGAGTGTTTCAGATTGACTTTGAGGATGTTGAAACTCGGGGATAAGTGCAAGACTGTCAAGCTTCTGGATGAGAAATTTAATCAGTCCCACACTGTAGCACATGGTTTTCCCCTCGTCTTCCAGTTGTTTTTCTTCAAAGAAATTCCAGAGTTGGAAAGGTTTTTACCTGATCCAGAGGATCAGAACACGTTCACGAATGAAGCTGTTGAACGTTTGACAGCCTTAAAACTTTTTCATAATTCGAAAATTATGGAGGTTGAGCACACTGCCAATGTAAGTGCTTATACAATTTAATTTCTAATGTTTTTTTCATCTAAGCATTCTCTATTAGTTTTAATAATGTTGGTTTTTATGCCATCTAGTTGTACGTCAGACTGTATCTTGAAGATTCAACCCGTATGATGGACGAGAACGTAAATGAGTGGGACGACGAAGTGGGGGACGAGTCTGTGGACTACCTTGAACTATTAATCGGCCAGAACTTCAAGTTCAAGAAGGATATATGGTCAGGTGGTTACGACAAGTGGCTGTTGATAGCGTTGGATTTGAAGTTGAAGGGGAAAGCTGTTAAACCAAAAGTGAAACCCCAAAAACCCCATGGACGAGAAAGGAATAAAGCAGGGAATGTAGGACAAGATTATGGTCCAGTGGATTTAAAAGCTGTCTATGAGCGTATGGACGTCCTAAATGCGGTACGTGATGCCGATATGAGAAGGTTTATCGAGGGTATAAAGAAGTCAATGATGGATGAAATCATGGACAATATTATATGTGAGTTGCGTCATTCTGGTATCTTGTAGAGTAAGAACAAACGTGTCCGTGAGTCACAGACTGATTCAATGAGGAAGAGTTCAGAGAGGACAACAAGTAACAAAGTCGTGGACCATTCCACAGGGGAAAACATTCCCATTGACGAGGAGCGTTTTGCTGTTGATGCTGCAGTCATTGCTGACCTAACTAAATCACATGGTGGAGGAATCTCTATAAGTCAAATCCAAAGCACCCATACTTATTTGGATTTATCATTTGCTTTTGTTGATTAATTGCGCTTCAATTTTATGGGTAACAGACAGTGGACCACATCATACAAGACAATATTGAAGTTGAGAAAGATCCACTGACAACTGATCCCGATGTCCTTGCAGACTCCACAAAGTCAATGGGAGGAGGATTCGTTGTAAGTAAACATGGCTTAAAACATACTAATTTTCCACTATAATGTACAACTATGTCTGACATACATTGCTATTTATTGTTGTCCACAGAGTCAAGACCAAAATCAAAACAGAGTGTTCACTTCAGGAGTGAATCAAGACAAAGTGATAGCAACGGAGAAGGTAATCACATTAACCAATGTCGCCTGTATTATCTGAGAATAAAAACACGTATAGCCGCATTGAACAGGTTCATTTCACGATCCACAGACAAGAGCTTGCCGTT
>OVBE01000837.1:0-43193 GCA_900406425.1 Iberis pinnata
GAGAGAGAGAGAGAGAGAGAGAGAGAGAGAGAGAGAGAGAGAGAGAGAGATATGAATTCTTCTTCGACGAGTAAAGATGAATAATGAAATGAAGAACAAATTTTGACTTATTAGAAATTACAATAAGTGGTTTAAAAGTGGGTTGGTTTAAAATTATGTTACTTTAAAATCTATTTAGTGTTTCATCGTTATTTTAAAACGCTATTTAAAAATCTGTAAACGTAATTAATTTGATTAATTAATTAGAGGGAAATAATTTGAATCGATTAGTTTGGGGAGTTTCTCAGTCGTAATTAGCGTTACACCGTTTGGGGGTTTCTCAGTCATAATTAACGTTCAGGTGTAATTAAATTTACATGTAAAGTTCATGTGTAACTAGTTTGGACGGTACAAGTTCATGAAGAAAAAAATCGTCAACCTTAATATTTGTGAGTCGGCACTTGAGACAACACTCGAAGGAGCAAATAGTGGCTACTGGCTACAGATGCAACCAGTGTGATAGGATCAATGGACGAAGGAAACCACTTGAGAGTTGGTGACTAATGAAGAAAGTGAAGCTGCTGGCTCAAAGAGAGGGATTGATCAACCAACTTACTTTAGGATAAATATAGATACAAGAGTGTTTGTTATTCTTTATCGAGAGTGATCATTGTGGTGAGAAAAGGATTAGAGCTTGTATGCTATGTTCTTAGGTGATAAGAGAGGAGAAGAGTGACTCCGATCTTATCAATTTCTTTGTAGTTCTCTTGATTTGTTCAATAAAAGTGTTGAGTTCTTATCAAATTGGTGCTGGTGAGCGTTCTTGGATCAATAGATCACACAACCAACTGACAGAAATGACAAAATCGATGCAAGTTTCGATGGATTCAGAGGCAGAGTTTGATTCACGTCCAAATTCGTCGCCGACTGTGGTACCTCTCACAAAATCGTTGATGAAATTAATGCAAGCACAAATGGAGTTCAAGCAAGACTTGAATGAGAAATTCATCGATCTTGAAACAAAAATTGATTCCATATATGATCAGTTGCAATGACGATGGGGGAAACAAGACGAAAAGAAAAGTCGAGATATCAATGGTAATTTTCCTCCGCAAAGATCGAATCATGCGTTGACATCGGTAACATAAGCTGATATTGAGAAACGCAAGCGCTAGAAGGATTCATCTGAGAAACGACTTAGGATGTTGAGTGGTTTCATTGTGGAATTGAAATCTCAGGGTGTAAATCATGAATCAATTCAAGAAGTCGAATCTATGAGGAACAAATGATTCAAGATAATCTGATTTCAGGTGAAGAGGTCTTAATTTCTGTTTGCGTAATGGATTCAGTAGTAGTGGAGATGGAGACAAAATTGTTTCAACAACAAGTTCAGAATTATATTGAAGCATCACAACCTCAGAACAATCAGGTACCATTTTTTCGTTTGGAACTTGGCCTTTAATTTTGCAATGCGTAACTGGTTGTAGTTGACGTTTTGTATAATACAATGAAGATGAAAAATCGATCGCATGGTCTTGTATATGTTCACAAGAATGCACACCACGTGTTTGATATTATGCCATTGGAAGCAAAACTGTTGAAAAATATGAGAAAGGAAACGTTTTCAAAGACTTGGTGGTTCAAGTTAAATACAAACCAAAGTGTATGTTGAGAGACAAGTCAAACATGGGTAACTATACTTCATGGCAAAAGGGGACAAGGACCTCATTAATGCATGTGTAACTATCTTAGGTGGATCATTTGAGAGAATAAGCACATGTTGTTGTGTGACCAAGGTTATATTTGAAACAATAAGGAGACTCCAACAGGAGATTTCATGTTAGACAATGACACATGGGAGACAAATATTGCAACGAAGAAGTTCATTATTTCTTCACAAGTTATGGCAAAGTGTTCTGAAACTAATGAGTGACGATAATGGACAAAATATATACAACTTGTGTTCAAGATTTTCTGGCCAATACATGTGGTTATATAAATCATATTCTTGTGAAAATGCAATTTCAAAACACAAGAGATTGGATCGACTGAGTTTCCATTTTAGAAAAAGAGATGATGTTTCAAACTTGAGGATGTTTTGGAGCCAAGCCACAAAACTACTAGTGGGAAGATATGTTATTTTGATGCTAAGGCTATACACACACACATATCAATTTGGCTACCTAAAGCATTGTATTGTGCATCATGGAACTGAATTGATCACTACACACTCTTGGTGACAAGGAAAATCAGTTCCAACTGTTCTGGTGTTAATGATCAAGTTAGATCATTGGAGAAACGGAGCATACTTGATCGTTTTGGAACCCCAGCAAAGTCTATTTGGTATTGGTCGTTGAGTAAACTGAAGTTGATGCATACAAGGCAACCTTTGCAACAACTGAATACACTTGATCTGATTTTCGAACTATATTTTCAGCAACAAAAGTTTTCACAACAATTTTTGTTCATGTTCAAGAACTTCTCTCGACTAAGGGCTTTGATCACAAAACAGAGAGTGTTAAGTGAGACAATTCCATCTCATGTTGACATTGTGATTGATACATTACACTCTTTATCAATTCTTTTGGATGAGGTACAATCTATGGCCTCAGGAATGTATCCTTTTGGATGAGGTACAATCTATGGCCTCATAAATGTATCAGTGGGGTAGTTTAGTGAGTTTTAGGGAACTTCAACGATTATTAGGAGCCTATAAGACTATTGGTGATGAAGTTTCAATCAGCTTGGTTGTGGTTAATACAAGTCCACATGAAGATAAATTTTTTGGAGAAAGAGAGAAGGAATGTGAATCTGATTTCTACAATACGTATACAGCAGGAGAAGAATTTGAATGGCTCTTTACCAAACAATCACGTTTCAGAAAAAGGAGAACCATCATGTCATGTCTATATCTGTGTTGAGGTTTTAGAAAACAAAATATGGAGGACATACACAAATGCAGGAACAAAAGGTGAAGTTTTTAAAGAATTGGATGTTCAAATACAAACAGAAGAAGTCACAAAGAGTTTTGTTTAGCAATGCCCATCATATTCTCAATATTAGTGGACTCATCTTCAAAAGGAAATGCACATTGTAAGCATGGGTTGTTCAAGTTCAATGCAACATGGAGAATGGTGTCGTTTCCACACTTAATAGTTGTTGGATAGCAATTGAAAGGGACCAATCGGAGGGAGTGCTGGTCGACTCCGCCACATTCTATTTTCAAAACTGTTCTGTGTGCCTTATTAGATTCACCACTAGCTTTAAAAATTGATTTGCAACAAGGATTCTTGTCATGTTTCAGCTTGAGGGCAAGCTGGATCTTCGAAAATGGGTATTGATAGGATCAATGGACG
Source organism: Iberis pinnata (assembly GCA_900406425.1). Taxonomy (NCBI): domain Eukaryota; kingdom Viridiplantae; phylum Streptophyta; class Magnoliopsida; order Brassicales; family Brassicaceae; genus Iberis; species Iberis pinnata. The sequence goes on from OVBE01000837.1 coordinate 3,336, forward strand.
AGGAAAACCACTTGAGAGTTAGTGACTAATGAAGAAAGTGAAGTTGTTGGCTCAAAGAGAGGTATTGATCAACCAACTTACTTTAGGATAAATAGAGATACAAGAGTGTTTGTTATTCTTTATCCAGAGTGATCATTGTGGTGAGAAGATGATTATAGCTTGTATGCTTTGTTCTTAGGTGATAAAAGAGGGGAAGAGCGACTCCGATCTTATCAATTGCTTTGTAGTTCTCTTGATTTGTTCAATAAAAGTGTTGAGTTCTTATCAAAGCAGTGACATTAGACAATCTTATTTCAATTAACACGTATGTTTAACAAAATGATTAGCAGTCCTAATTGCATTTCGGGGAAGACATGTTTGTGGCCGGTAACATTAACTGCATGCATGGTCTTTGGTGTATTTGCAAAGGTGTCTATTGGACTTCTAACAATTATTGATGAAGACACAATCTTTCTACAACCAGATAATAAAATCAGACAGCTTGATGGACACCATTGGGCCTTTTCTTTTGCTCTTTCAGCTTTGACTTTTTAAAATGTGTTCCAAGGTGTGCTGAAATCTCCTGAGCTTGATAGAAGTCCCGGTTTAAGAAAACCGGTGGTTAGATGTTGTCTTGTAAACAGATCGGTACACTGTAAAACATCAATTACCCAAAGCCTGGGCTGATTACAGAGATAAATTACAAAGAAATTGAAGAATTTAAAGCCATTTTTTTTTGTAGAACTATGGATTTTTCAGATATTAATATTGTATTGTTAAATATTTTTCTTATAATCAGGAATTCGTAAAAGTTTGATACAATACACTAGACTAGATAAATAATTTGTTTTTGTCCAGACGTTGACAAAAAAAAAAAAAAAACTTTACAGACAAATGATCAGATAATAATATTAAAAGTCAAAAAACATTTTTTTCTTCAGAGTTGAGAATCTACCTTATTAGAAAACAATGATATTTACTAGACATCTTTAACGTTTAACAGTTTCAGCAAACAAAAATAAAAATAAAGAACGAGGAAGCTCGTCAATCAAATAAACTTTTGAGCGATTCTTTGCTGGATCGAACTAAACCCTAGAATGATTTCGTGATTTCTGGTGCTATTCTTTGGTATTGCCGATTGATTCACGAGATTCAGTCTCGTATTCTGTTTGATTCGGGTCTGTAAATCTTATATTTTGTTGATTTTTTTTTCATTGCTTAGGGGACTATTTCGCCTTTGGGGATCTATTCTTGTTGAAAGTGATGAAGTCCGGGAGTGCGGCGAAATTGATAGTTGAGGCGCTGCTTCAACGGTTCCTGCCTCTCGCAAGACGGCGAATCGAGACAGCTCAGGCTCAGGTTTGTCTTCTTCTCAATTAGCTTCTTCTTTTTCACGCATTTGAATCCGTTTTGTTGCCTGTTCGTTTAATTTTTTAGTTATTTGTTTTGTTCGTTTGTGCTTATTAGGTATTCCTATTCATTAATTGAAATTTAGTCCTGAGTAGGGTTTAATAGAAGGTGTTGTTTGAATTGGTTATAATGAGGACTTGTGAAGGAATGTATCTTTGCCAACTGCAACTTACAGCCTAGTATGCGGTTTTTGTATAGTTTTTTTTTCATACTCTTTTACACCAGTCTTTTGTAGTGATATGGTTCTTGGTGTGATGTTTACAGGATGGACAATACCTTCGTCCATCAGATCCTGCTTATGAGCAGGTGCTGGATTCCTTGGCTATGATTGCCCGTCACACACCTGTTCCTCTTTTAGAATCTCTTCTTAGATGGAGGGAAAGGTGGGCACACTTTTTTGCTCTCTCTTAACAATCAGATGGTATCTATCTTCTCCAACTGAAATACGTTTAAAAGATCAATCCATTATTGTAGTTTGTTCTAGTGTTGCTTTTGGACTCTTTGGTGCATTATCATAATTTCTGATGTGGATGTCACTTTTTTTTACATATAGGTGAAGCTATTGACTAGATGTAATCGATGATCGCCTGATCGGACAAAGCCACTTTTCTAAACCATTATTAATATTTTTTGTTTTTGTGTCTTATGTCTGCCTTGCAGTGAATCACCTAAAGGTGCAAATGATGCATCGACTTTCCAAAGAAAGGTATTTTCTTTACTCTAGCTCTGGGGTTTGGTAATTGTGTGCACTATGTCCAACTTACCAGATAGTCATACTCTTAATTATCCGTTTCTTATACTCTTACCTCTCTTTTGAAACACCCATGTCTTTATTCTTATTTAATTAATTTTCAACTTTGGTATTCACTTTTTTGAAATGTGTTTTTACATTACTGGTTCAGTTGGCTGTTGAGTGCATATTCTGCTCAGCTTGTATTCGCTTCGTGGAGTGTTGCCCACAAGAAGGGCTTACCGGTTTGTTAGTTTCTCTATTCAGTTTCTTTCAAAGAAAATGTGCATACTGCCTTGCTAAAAGAAGTACATTTTGCATGAATGGCAGAGAAGCTGTGGTCTGGACTTGAGAATTTTGTTTTTGATTGGCTAATTAATGCTGACAGGTAAGGATTTTAGAATAGTGCTATTGAAATTTATATGATTCACTATACAGTATTTTGGTCTGCCTTTCCTAGTTTAAAAAACTAAATTGCATAAGTTCTGGGTGCTCCTCCTTTACAGGGTTGTTAGCCAAGTCGAATACCCATCGCTGGTCGATTTGAGGGGTCTCCTTCTTGACTTGGTTGCTCAACTCCTAGGTGCATTATCCCGCATTAGGTATTTCCTTGTGTAATGTTTATTGGTATTGGTCCTCCAAACATGCTAAAGTATTATGGAAAAAATTGATGAAGTTACATCCTCAAGTTAAGCTGGCAGGAAAGAACTTGTGAAAGCACTTATACAATATTGAGCTGCAACTTCAACCACCCTTTTCCACTTATTACTTTGATTTTCCACTAACAGATTCAGCTCTGTCACTGAGCGGTTTTTCATGGAACTCAATACTCGCCGAATTGATACAAGTGTTGCAAGAAGTGAAACTCTCAGCATCATTAATGGGATGCGATACTTGAAGCTTGGGGTATGTCTCAGATCTCTTAAAAAATGTAGGCTTCAGGAAGCCAGCATGACAGTATGTTTGTTTCCAGGTTAAGAGTGAGGGTGGGCTGAATGCTTCAGCCTCCTTTGTAGCAAAAGCAAACCCTCTTAATCGTGCTCCACACAAACGTAAAAGTGAGCTTCATCATGCGCTTTGCAATATGCTTTCTAACATCCTGGCGCCACTTTCCGATGGTGGGAAAAGCCAGTGGCCTCCTTCGGTTGCTGAGCCTGCACTGACACTATGGTATGAAGCTGTTGGACGCATTAGAGTGCAGCTAATCCATTGGATGGAGAAACAGAGCAAACATCTTGGTGTATGTCAATCTGATTAGTATAACTCTATTGTCCCCTTTTCATTTCAGTCCTTAACATATTTTACTGGGCGAATAGGTTGGCTATCCACTTGTGACTCTTCTTCTCTGTCTCGGTGACCCGCTTATATTTCATCACAATTTAAGTTCTCACATGGAGCAATTGTACAAGCTTCTGAGAGTAAGTTTTCCCGTACTCAAAATTTAAATTTAGAATGCACAAGACCATTTGTCATGTCCCTACACCCTTACGCGTGCAGTTGTAATGACAACAGAATCTTTCTTAAGTATATTGAGAACCTTTGACTACATTAGCTTCTATTTCATGCCTGTTATTGGTAGTATATACATATATATCTTGGTTTCACTTATGAAAGTGCATAGGTGCGTGTTATGCAGGATAAGAATCATCGCTACATGGCACTCGATTGTCTTCACCGCGTGTTGAGATTTTATTTGAGTGTCTATGCTGCTACCCAGCCACCAAATCGTATATGGGATTACTTGGATAGTGTGACATCGCAATTGCTAACAGTTCTGAGAAAAGGAATGTTTACACAGGATGTCCAACAAGATAAACTCGTTGAGTTCTGTGTGACCATAGCTGAGCATAACCTTGACTTCTCCATGAATCACATGTTACTAGAACTGTTAAAGCAAGATAGTCCAAGTGAAGCAAAGATTATTGGCCTTCGTGCTTTGCTTGCCCTTGTTATGTCGCCTTCAAGCCAGTATGTTGGCTTGGAAATATTTAAGGGTAACATGTTAACCTTAATATGATCATTAGTTGATCTCAGTAAACTTGTCCTTCCATACACTTAAATATTTCTTACTGTTCTCTCAACAGGTCACGGAATTGGCCATTACATACCAAAGGTTAAAGCAGCAATTGAGTCTATTTTGAGGTCCTGCCACAGGACCTATAGTCAAGCTCTTCTAACATCATCGAGGACTACGATAGGTAGATTTACTTTGACGCGAAAAGCATAGTCTGATGTAGATAGCGAGGTTGAAAATCATTGTTTTGGTGTATTTTACTGTGATTGTTTTTCTACCTGGGATTCTCTCGCTAATACTTTCTCCTGAAAACGTTTTTTGCTAACCATTAAGACATATGCAGATGCTGTGAATAAAGAAAAGTCTCAAGGATCTCTCTTCCGGTCAGTGCTGAAATGCATACCTTATCTGATAGAGGAAGTTGGCCGGAGTGATAAGATAACGGAAATTATACCTCAGCATGGTATAAGTATTGATCCTGGAGTTCGAGAAGAAGCAGTGCAAGTCCTGAATCGGATTGTTAGATACCTTCCTCACCGCCGTTTTGCAGTTATGAGAGGGATGGCAAACTTCATCTTAAAGCTTCCTGATGAGTTCCCACTCCTTATCCAAACGTCACTAGGACGTCTGTTGGATCTTATGCGTTTCTGGAGGGCTTGTTTAGTAGATGACCGACATGATACTGATGCTGAAGAGGAAAAGCAAGCAGTAAAGGGAAATGATAGGTTCAAGAAATTATCTTTTCATCAAGCAGCAGATGCCATTGAGTTTCGTGCGGCTGATATTGATGCTGTTGGACTCATTTTTCTTAGTTCAGTCGACAGCCAGATCCGACACACTGCGTTAGAATTATTACGATGTGTACGTGCATTGAGAAATGATATTCGGGATCTCATGATTCAAGAGCACCCAGACCATGTTATGCAATTTGAAGCTGAACCCATATACATGATCGATGTCTTGGAAGAGCATGGGGTAAGTATCTTTTATGCATATCTCACCCTTTCTGAGGCTTTACAGTTTTAACCTTATGGCTGGTTATGGTTTAAAAGTTGTCTGGCTCTATGGAAAATTTAATATTTGTATCCTTTTTTCTCTTTGTTCATATAGGATGATATTGTTCAAAGTTGCTATTGGGATTCTGCCCGTCCTTTTGATTTAAGACGAGATTCCGATGCTATTCCTTCTGATGTGACTCTTCAATCCATAATCTTTGATAGTCCTGATAAGAACAGATGGGGCCGGTGTCTCAGTGAGCTTGTTAAATTCGCTGCTGAACTCTGCCCACGCTCTGTTCAAGAAGCCAAGTAAGCATATTTTTAGCTGCATTATCTACCGTTTGGTTGCTCCAAGTATATTCTCCGAACTGATCATATTTGGTGTGTTTTCTTGTAATGCTTTCGCACAAGAAAGCGGGTTGTTTCATTTTATTGCAATATCTCTTGTACGATCATTGCTTATTATTTAACATGAAGGAAAACTAAGATGCCCTTTTTTCATTTCAAGGTCTGAAATTATGCACCGCCTTGCCCATATAACACCTGCTGAGTTAGGTGGAAAGGCTAACCAGTCACAAGATACAGATAATAAACTTGATCAGTGGCTTCTGTATGCTATGTTTGTGTGTTCGTGTCCACCTGACGGAAAAGATGCGGGTAGCATTGCATCAACCAGAGACATGTACCACCTTATTTTCCCCTATCTTCGATTTGGGTCGGAGACCCACAATGTAAGTGTTTTTGTGTGCCTGCGGTTTTAGTTTGAAGTTGGTAGTTTTATCAGTATTTTAAACTTACTTGCTGTTTTGGTTGTATCTTTTCTCCTAGATATTTTATATAATTTACTATATATATCGTCACGTGTAGCATGCTGCAACTATGGCTCTGGGGCGTTCCCATCTGGAAGCATGTGAAATTATGTTTAGCGAGCTTGCATCTTTTATGGAAGATATTTCATCAGAAACTGAGACAAAGCCGAAGTGGAAGGTATATATGTTAAATTGTAGAAGACCATCTAGTTTACTTTCTTTCAGTGTTGTACTTGGAATTCCTTTATCCAAGATAGGTAATTCACTGCCTGCTTGCACAGAATCAGGATGGTTCCTTTTTAAATTGATAATGGATTAGAAAACTTCCTTTTTAATTCGCAAGAAGCAGCTAAGCAAAAGGATCGAAAAAACGTGAGAATAAGGAAGGGAATTCTCATGGATGAAAAGTACTAGAAGTCACTGTCATTATCTGTACCTTCTGCGTGGCTTTGTTGAGATTCATTTTGAACTTCAGTGTGTATGTTATGTTAGATTTTCCCTGGCTTTAGTTGCTGATAGTAATCCCTTCGAATCATTAGAGTTCAGAGAATGCGAGTATTCAATATTGTCACATGTTAGGGCTGCTATAGATGTTGAAGTACTAATCAGCTATTGCAGAGTTTTCCCCTGAATATGACAATAATTGTTCTGCTTCAGCTGCGTGAAAAATATTGGATTTGACATTAAACGATGCATGCTTTTGATATGAATGCAGATTCAAAAAGGAGGTCGAAGAGAGGACCTCCGTGTTCATGTTGCTAACATATATCGAACAGTGTCTGAGAATGTTTGGCCTGGGATGCTCGCTCGCAAACCAGTTTTCCGCCTCCATTATCTGAGGTTCATTGAAGATTCAACGAGACAGATATCGTTGGCACCTTCTGAAAGTTTTCAGGAGATGCAGCCTCTGCGTTATGCACTTGCCTCTGTTTTAAGATTCCTTGCCCCTGAATTTGTTGAATCAAAATCAGAGAAATTTGATGTTAGAAGTAGGAAACGTCTGTTCGATCTGCTTCTTTCCTGGTCTGACGATACAGGAAGTACGTGGGGACAAGATAGTGTTAGTGATTATCGCCGTGAAGTTGAGCGCTACAAGACCTCACAGCATAACCGGTCGAAAGATTCTGTAGATAAGATTTCTTTTGACAAAGAACTGAATGAGCAAATTGAAGCCATCCAGTGGGCATCGTTGAATGCAATTGCTTCCCTTCTATATGGACCATGTTTTGATGACAATGCAAGAAAAATGAGTGGCCGTGTGATATCTTGGATAAATAGTTTGTTCATCGAGCCTGCTCCCAGGGTCCCTTTTGGTTACTCGCCTGCTGATCCGAGAACTCCATCTTACTCTAAATACACAGGAGAAGGTGGACGAGGGGCAACCAGCCGTGATAGGCATCGAGGTGGTCATCAACGTGTTGCATTGGCAAAATTGGCTTTGAAGAATCTTCTGCTTACAAACTTGGATCTCTTCCCTGCCTGCATTGATCAGGTAAAGTTCTCTCTGACTGAATGCATGGTCGTTGTGATTTAATATACTGACTTTGTTGTACTTAAAACATTACTTAGCCAAATGTCTGAAGTACCTTCACCATTAATAACAGCATATACTCAGTCTGCACAGTAATGGTTTTGCATATCAATATTTTGTTTCATTAGCTTCAGTTTCAGCACCTGAGTTCTGTAGAGAAGCTTTTTTCCACTTCTATGCCTTGCTCATTAGTGTTACTTCATCATCAATTAGAATCTTTTACTCTTTTTTTACTGCATAACCTGATCTATCTGTGCTTTTCCAGTGCTACTACTCTGATGCGGCTATAGCTGATGGATACTTCAGTGTGTTGGCTGAGGTCTACATGAGACAAGAGATACCAAAATGTGAAATCCAGAGGCTCTTAAGTCTAATTCTCTACAAGGTAGTCGATCCATCTAGACAAATCCGTGATGATGCTCTTCAAATGCTTGAGACACTATCTATGCGCGAGTGGGCTGAGGATGGTATAGAAGGTTCAGGAGGCTATCGAGCAGCGGTTGTAGGTAATCTTCCGGATTCCTATCAACAGTTTCAGTACAAGCTGTCCTGCAAACTCGCCAAGGATCATCCTGAATTAAGCCAGCTCCTTTGTGAAGAAATAATGCAGCGTCAGCTTGATGCTGTTGATATAATTGCTCAGCATCAGGTCTTGACCTGCATGGCCCCATGGATTGAGAACCTTAATTTCTGGAAACTGAAGGATTCGGGATGGAGTGAAAGGTTACTGAAAAGTCTTTACTATGTCACTTGGCGACACGGGGATCAATTCCCTGATGAAATTGAAAAACTTTGGAGTACTATTGCTAGTAAGCCCAGAAACATTAGCCCTGTATTAGATTTCTTAATCACAAAGGGTATTGAGGACTGTGACTCCAATGCATCGGCTGAAATAACTGGTGCATTTGCTACGTATTTTTCAGTTGCTAAACGTGTAAGTTTATACCTGGCACGGATATGCCCTCAGCGTACCATTGATCACCTGGTTTACCAACTGTCACAGCGGATGTTGGAAGACAGTATTGAACCCATTGTTTATAGTGCAAACCGTAGTGATTTCACTGGAAATTTTGTGCTGGAGTTCTCTCAGGGACCTGCCACAGCACCTCAAGTTGCTTCAGTTGCAGACAATCAGCCACACATGTCACCACTTCTTGTCAGAGGCTCCCTTGATGGTCCACTTAGGAATACTAGTGGGAGCCTAAGCTGGAGAACAGCGGGAGTGACTGGGCGAAGTGCCTCTGGGCCTTTAAGCCCAATGCCTCCGGAGTTAAACATTGTTCCTGTAGCTACTGGTCGTTCTGGTCAGCTCCTGCCATCATTGGTAAATGCATCAGGGCCTTTAATGGGAGTTAGGAGCTCTACAGGAAGTTTGAGGAGTCGTCATGTCTCACGTGATAGTGGAGATTACCTGATTGATACGCCAAATTCTGGGGAAGATGTGTTGCATTCTGGGATCGCAATGCATGGTGTCAATGCAAAGGAACTTCAATCAGCCTTGCAGGGACATCAACAGCATTCACTCACTCATGCCGATATAGCTCTGATTCTACTTGCGGAAATCGCATATGAGAATGATGAAGATTTTAGAGAACATTTGCCTTTGCTCTTCCACGTCACTTTTGTTTCGATGGATAGCTCTGAAGATATTGTGCTAGAGCATTGTCAACATTTACTTGTCAATTTGTTGTACTCACTTGCGGGTCGGCATTTGGAGCTATATGAGGTGGAGAACAGCGATGGAGAGAACAAACAACAGGTTGTGAGTTTAATCAAGTATGTGCAATCAAAACGAGGGAGCATGATGTGGGAGAATGAAGATCCAACGGTTGTGAGAACAGATCTTCCTAGTGCCGCTCTTTTGTCTGCACTTGTGCAGAGTATGGTCGATGCTATATTCTTCCAAGGGGATCTTCGAGAAACTTGGGGAACTGAAGCTCTCAAATGGGCTATGGAATGCACTTCAAGACATCTAGCCTGTCGGTCACACCAGATATACCGTGCGCTACGGCCAAGTGTGACAAGTGATGCATGTGTTTCTCTTCTACGCTGTCTTCATCGATGTCTTAGCAATCCCATTCCTCCAGTTTTGGGTTTCATTATGGAAATCCTTCTGACACTACAGGTCATGGTAGAAAACATGGAGCCAGAGAAAGTCATACTTTACCCACAACTCTTCTGGGGCTGTGTCGCCATGATGCACACAGACTTTGTCCATATCTACTGCCAAGTTCTCGAGCTCTTCTCCCGGATTATAGACCGTCTGTCGTTCCGTGACAAAACAACTGAAAACGTCCTGTTGTCGAGTATGCCTCGGGATGACTTCAATTCTAATGATTTGGGGGAGTTCCAAAGGACAGAATCTAGAGGGTACGAGATGCCACCGTCAAGTGGTACTCTGCCAAAGTTCGAAGGTGTACAACCTCTTGTCCTTAAAGGACTGATGTCTACTGTTAGCCACGAGTTCTCCATTGAGGTCTTATCAAGGGTTACAGTGCCTTCATGTGACTCGATATTTGGCGACTCTGAGACAAGACTCCTTATGCATATCACTGGTCTACTTCCGTGGCTTTGCTTGCAGTTGAGCCAAGACCAAGTCATGGTTTCTGCATTACCACTCCAGCAGCAATATCAAAAGGCATGTTCTGTAGCATCTAACGTTGCTATCTGGTGTCGGGCGAAATCACTTGATGAGTTGGCTACGGTTTTTGTAGCTTATGCTCGAGGAGAAATTAAAAGAGTTGATAATCTCCTTGCCTGTGTGTCTCCTCTGCTCTGCAACAAATGGTTCCCGAAACACTCAGCTTTAGCTTTCGGTCACTTGTTAAGACTTCTAAAGAAAGGACCAGTTGATTACCAACGAGTCATATTACTTATGCTCAAGGCATTGCTCCAACACACTCCCATGGATGCTTCACAGAGTCCCCACATGTACACTATCGTTTCACAACTAGTCGAAAGCACTCTGTGTTGGGAAGCATTGAGTGTTCTCGAAGCCCTTCTTCAGAGCTGCAGCCCGGTACAAGGCGGTGGGTCTTACCCGCAGGATTCTGGTTATTCCGAGAACGGGACTGATGAGAAAACGCTTGTACCTCAGACTTCATTCAAAGCCAGAAGCGGACCTCTCCAGTACACAATGATGGCTGCGACAATGTCGCAAGCTTTCCCTCTAGGTGCAGCTGCAGCAGTAGAATCAGGGATACCTCCAAGAGATGTAGCTTTGCAGAACACAAGGCTAATATTGGGCCGAGTTCTTGATAACTGTGCTCTAGGAAGAAGAGATTACAGAAGATTGGTGCCATTTGTCACAACGATCGCAAACATGTAAGTTTATTTATTTTTTTGTTTCCAGTAAATTTTTGGAATTAAATTGGTAATTTGTATGTTGTTAAGAAGTTTATTAAGAAGCAATGTGTTTGTGTGTGAATAGTTTGGTTTAATAGAGACTAACTTGGATCGTCCAATGAATTCCAAGACATTTAACAACGAAAGTTTTATTTGGTACTACTTTATATGATGAGGTTTATTTTTGTCTAATGAAACACAAACCAAAAGGTAAAATGTATTTATCTTTCCATCATATTTAAATCCACAATTTGTACTTTCATATGAAGTTTAAGATTTTTACTGACTACTAATTGTGTATAAGTTGTAATCTAATGGATTTTAGTAGTTTTGGTCATTCGACATTTACAGTTTATAATTGCTCCAATTTCTCGTTTATCTTTTAGCCTCAAATAACAAACAATTCTAGCGAGTGATATTTTTTTGAACAGCATAGTATAGCAGTTTTTGTATAAAACTTTATTCCTAAAAATTGTTGTGATTAGGTGATATTATGTGTAACTAATTGCCTGATCATTTCATAGACCTGAATCTCTTTATCTACTTTCTTGCTTTGTTCTTTTCCAAAGAGTAGTGAAACCGTAATTAGGGAGTTAATCCTTTGAAAACCAAGGCAATAAAATAGAAATATGCCAATGGGAGAATAAGCAAAAGCCATAAATAGAACTACAAATCCACCTCTGTTTATAAATAAACCGGTGGACAATGTTTCATAATCAAAAGAGATGTTCATAAAATCCGAAAACTTGAAAATTCAAAGATGATAATTTGAGCTAAAAGAACCAAAACTGTGGTGGTTTTTATTTTGTTTGCTCACAACATTGCTCAAGCTTTGCCATTGGCTGCTACTGTACCAGCTGGTGGGTTAAGCTCATCCCAAGCTTCAATCCATGTAACCATAGCATCTGCAAGCTTGTCGAAGTATGGATCTAAAGAGCTCAGCTTCTCCTTCACCATCTTTGAAAGCTCAATGTAACATTCTTGAACAGTTTTTGCTTCTTTGGATAGCTTTGCATTCTGGAAGAAAGGAATAATCTCTTCCTGCCAGAAGATTCCTTTGTATTCCTTCTTCAGATTCACAAATGGGTTGCTAGCTTTGCTATGGTAAATGTATGGTAAACCGGTCTTCACTCCCATGTTCAAGTGGTCACATATCACCTATTTAAAAGAACAAAGCATATGCTTAATCATATTAAGCTAATATTGTTCATTAGACACAATCTAGAAAAAGTGAGTACCTTGATGCACCAACCAGCCCACATATCGTCGTAGCGACCAATAGGCTGACCATCACCCATAAGACCAAAGTACATAGCCGGGCCAATCAAATCACGGTCGAAAGCCAAATTCATACCACACATTGGGAATAATGTTCCCTTTGGGATGGTCATTACAGCATCCACATACCTGACAATTCACATGTTTAGCAAAAGATTTGACATCAGAATTTTTATGACATAGAAAGTGCTTATAATGTCACCCACCTAGTGTTCCTCTCTTTAGGCTTAACAAGTTGAGTAGGAGCATCATAATCAGGGATGTTGAGCCAGAGACCATGAGAAACAGCAGTTGAAACACCTTCACGTAGACTAAAAGGATATCCACGGACGAAATCAGCACCTTCACGGTATGGATCATACAATGTGTTGAAGAATAAAGGAGAAGATGGACATAGAAGGTTCTTGATGTGTTGCTCAAGAGCATTTACTGCTTTCCCAGATGGATCCTTAGCAACCTTTACATATATAAACATCAAAGACAAACTATAAATGTCAGAAGCAATTAAACTCATGATCAAGCTACTAATTAGGGCTGGACAAAAAGAAACCCGGAACCGAAGAATCGAAAAAACGGTTTTGGATCGGTTTCGGTTCCACCCAAATTACCCGATGGTTAGTGAGATGAATAACCATGGGTATTGGATAGGAACCGGAATTGAATTGAGAACCGAAATATAGAAAAATGAAGAACCGACCATATTAATAACCTTACAATTTTGGTTTAGGGATTTTAATGTGGACTAATCTTTTATGTTTCAATTTTAATGTAGACTTACTTTTTGTTTGTGACTTAGTGAGATACGAGATATGTTGTTTTCTAGTTGTGTTGCTTTGAATTTTTTTTTTTTTTTTTAGGGTATTTTAAACTAATTCCGAGTATTTTTCTGGTAATTTTGGTTATTTTGGATCTTAAATACACAAAACTAATTAGAAAGCAATTAAGAACCAAAAATGTTGGATAAATTTTGGTTCATCTAATATAGAACCAAATCGAGCCAGAACCGATGAGAACCAAACCAGATCCAAACCGAATATTTCAAAAGGATTGATAATTAAGGATCCGAAGAACCGGAACCATTTGGTTCCCATCCGAAACTGAATCGAATACCCGAAATACAAACCCTGCATATTTTCCACGAGATCCCAAAAAGTTCCATAAAAAACAGATCTAAGATCGAACAAAACTGAAAACGTCAGATTTGTAGATCAAGTAGAGAAACGAGATTAGATAACTTACGAAGCAATCGTCATCAATGGTGAAGATATACTTCTTCTTAGAGACCATATAACCAAAGCACCTACAAGCAGAATCCTTAAAGGAGATACAAGAAGCTCTGGGTCCAAGGATTCGGTTAATATCGTTCCTATTGTAAAGCTCGTAATCGTAACCTTCAGGAACATGAATCTTCTTCGTAGGATCTCCATCTTGAACAATGATCAAATGATAAGGCTGAAGAAAAGGCCTCCACATCTCAAGGAAATCAAGGTTACGAATGGTTGGAATCACGATGTCGAGCTCATCTTTCAGAAGAGGTGTAGGATTCACCGGAATTCCAACGGTATTAGCCGGTTCAACCATGGTTTGGTATTTTTCAGATCGGATCGAGATTGAGATTGAGATTGAGTTTGAGTTTGAAAGTGAGAAGAAAGCAAGAAGAGTGTTGATTTATAAAGATCTTTGATAATGTCTCCAATGGAAAAAAGTTGTATGGTTGAAAAATGAGTTTTCTATTTTGTCTCTTAATGTCCGGACAATTCGGAATTCTTATAATTATTAATATTTAATTAATATAAAAGATATATAAATTAATGTACAGAATATTCTACATGATTAATGTTAATCTAAGGTTACAAAATAATAACAGTAATTTATTAATATTCAACTAGGAATGGTTTGATTGTTTCAGATTTTTAGTAATTGTTTTAATAAGTCTAGGGTTTTAGTATAGTTTTTTTTTGTCACCAGAAAAAACAAAAAATACATACTCATACTAAACTTGCAAAAGACGAAGATAACCAACTAGGTGTTCTTGAATTGAGGTACGTGAAGCATTTTTTCTTTGACGTCCGGCACGGGCTAGTAGATCGGCTCTCCTGTTGGAAGTTCTTGGGCAGTGATGTAGACAAAACTATGGATGTGCATACCTATAAACTGAGAGATCCGAATGTTCAGCAACATAAGTCGGCCAATTCGAAAGATTAGCTATCATATTCAGCAAATTTGTGCAATCAGTGTAAAAAATGCTACATTGTAAGTTCATACGAGTTAAACATCTTAAAGCCCAAAGTAGACTTAATAACTCAGTGTGTAACGAAGAAAGTCCCGCATGCATATATTAGTATAGTTTATGATTCAATTTTTAATATATTAGTAATGATCAAAATTAAACTGAAACTAGTAATCATTCAGATTCAAAATATAAATTTTTTTAACAAAAGCACAAAGAGTAAGAAAGTAAAAGTTTAACCAATCAATAATAAATTTTATATTTTAAAACAAAATAAGGTAGTGATTGATAAGTACTGCGGATTTATATTTTTCGTTGTAGAAAGTTGGCTGTATAAAATATTGTTGTAGCTTCTTTACTTTTTTTGTAGGATTTTGACGGTAAAAATCTTGGCTGTAAGTTTTTAAAATAAAATTATGATTGACAAATAAGATTATTTTACTATCTATTAAAAATTATAGTGAACATAATAAAACAAATAAATAAATAATTGTGTTGAAAGAGACTTTAGCTTTATGTTATTTGTTATATAAATCCGACTGATTTTTAGTTTGGATTGTAGATTTTTTGTTGTTACCAATATAAATAAATATTCAAACAAAAAATTGAAACGGCGTACTTATATACATATATATATATATATATAGCTATTATATATATTAGTACAAAAATATATCATTTTCATACAAGTAATGATGTTGGTATGTGTA
Organism: Iberis pinnata; assembly: GCA_900406425.1. Classification (NCBI taxonomy): domain Eukaryota; kingdom Viridiplantae; phylum Streptophyta; class Magnoliopsida; order Brassicales; family Brassicaceae; genus Iberis; species Iberis pinnata. The sequence goes on from OVBE01000837.1 coordinate 18,370, forward strand.
TTATTTTATATAACTCATCTACAAAAATAAACAACATGACATTTATCGATTGTTTTTCATTTTAATTAGAATTTTATATAAATAATATTATACTTGTTTTTATACGTGTATAATATAGTTTTACTTGTTAAATATGAAAATCAAAAGGGCAAACGGAAAGAATTAAAAAATATCTAAAGCTTAAACACTAGTGCTTTGGTTTTTTTGCTCTACAAAGCCAATAAATAAATAAAATAAAATATATTATTTTAGAAATCAAAATCTCCACAAAATTTGATTGCTGAAAACTTGATGCTTTAAAAATCAATATGATATGACTTTGCGCATATTCAAAAACGCTTACCAATCACTATCTAAATCTCTAAAAAAACTTTATATTTAGGAATAAAAATGGTTACACTTTTTCATAATAAAGTGACAAGATAATAAATGCATTGATTAACTTTGATAGGTAACGAAGGAATGGTGCATGTGACTATGATGGTACTGTACTGTCTTTTAAATACTTCAACGTGTAACTTTCCGTTCTGTTAAAGTTACTATACATATATCACAATATTCTACAAGGTAACAGATGCAGCCTCAATAAATATATAAATCATAACTGTTACGAAAAAGGACTTAAATCATACGTTTCAGATGCGAATCATTTTATAAGATTTTTTTTAATATACATTTCTCAACAAATTCACAAAATATTACTTACATTTTTAGGCAACAAGTAAGCACCCTACTAGATTAAACCACAACTAGATGATATCACGGTCTGCATTTATTGCATCAACCAGAATTCTAACCCTGCCGTTTTCAGTTGAGAGAGAACTACTTAAACACTATGCTATGATAACAAAAAAGATGATGTCACGCACAATGCGCGGGAATATGTTATAAAATATAAATTCAAAAATATGGTATTATAAATAAATTTTACTTATCGTTATATAAATTTTTATATAATAAATATGAATTTTTTGACAATTACAAATATGTAAATAATATTTAATCATCTAAAAATTATTAAATATTTTTTAAATAATAAAGTAATATATAATCTTATAACATGAAACTAAACATACTATTATTTATTTTGTAAACTGAATAATTTTAAATATATCATATATATAGATAATAAAAATATATGTTTGATTTATTTATTAATAAAGATAAATAATTTTAATAATCAAAATCTTATAAAAATATTTCAAATTTAAATATATTAGTTTATATTATTTAAAATCCTAACAATGTTTAAATTATTTATTTTAAATGTTAACATTTTATATATTACAAATATAGTTTTTATGGTATATCTTAAAGAAAATAAAAATAAATTTTGTAAATTAAAATGAAATTAAAATAAGAATTCCCTAATTTTAATGAAAAAAATCTTTGAAAAAAACATGTAAGTAGTTATTAAAAAGTTTTTGTTAAAAAAATAAATTAAAAAGTCATAAATGTTTGGATATAAGGATAGTGTAAGTGGCATTATATGTAATTAACTATCAAAATAAATGTTTTTTTGAAAAAATATAATAATAAAAAAGAACTTTCTTCGTACAACAAAACGAGATTGTGAAGGATAAAGTGACCTAGTGGTGTGCCGCTTTTGTTGTCTAGTTACCAGACCAGGGATCGAACCTGACTGCTTGCATAACGAGTACATTTTCTCCTATTTATGGAATATGAGTTACTAGACCGACTCATTGTGGTCTAGAGATTAATGTGACAAAAAAAGAAGGATAAAGTGACATAATTGTTGTCAAGCCCGACTCCAACGTTTTTGATACTCTAAAACTGTTTTAGCATTTTAAAATCGCTAATGAATATTATTTTATAACCTTTTTAATATGATTAAAATATAAATATCTTAACAAAAATGCTCTATATGTTTGTGTTCTAATCGGTGATTTTTCTTGACTATATTCGCATCAAACCTGGTTATATCTCGTCTAATGCTTTATTATCATATTAGAAATCGAACCTACTGATTCTCTATACGAATGCATTTTTTTGTATTTATGTAAGTTAATAAAACAGTCAGTTATATTCTTGAAATTAATTTGATAAATAAACTTAAATTATGATCCGAAAAAAAGCAATATGACAACTTTTACACCATTTGTTCTTCTTCAAATTCGATTTTGCAAAGAATTCTAAAATATTTTCTTCTTAAGTGAAATGAAAATATGCGTGAACCTTACGACGTGGACGAAAGACCGTAAACCTTACGACGTGGAAGCGTGGACCGCTCGTCGATGCACGTCGTCTATCATTATTGCGTATATCATGTAGCCTATCATTTATACATGCACGTACATCATCCACCCTTTTTTATTACTCTTTCACCAACACCAATTGATATTCTCCCCCCAAAACAATTAAGAGCTCTTTTTGACAACAACAACAACAAAAAGAAAAAAAACAATGTTTGAGGGCTCAGTTTTCTTATAAGTTTTATTCGACATCTGCCTTATTATCTGATACAAAATATCGAAGTGCCACGTGTTTGATGGTGAGTGGACGATTTTAAATGTTGGTTAGGCAAAAGAAACAAAGTGAAAAAACAGAGTTCGAGTAGAGGAGCTGGAGAATAAGTAGAAGATTGAATCATTTTTACATTGGATCATTGTTGAATTCTCTCTCTAGTTCATTTTGTTCTTAGTTCGTTGTTAACTCAAGTTGTTTTATAGTTGATTGTGGATGTCTAAATCAACAACACTAATTTTACTAGTCTATTCTTAATGAGGAGTTCAATGATTTTCATTTAATAAAGAAAGAAATACACAACGTTAATTGTCAAAGAAAGATGTTATTGATTCGATTTGAGATGAACACACTTATAATTTGAGTTACAAGAATGTATATGAGAATATCTCTAGAAAATTGACCAAAAAAGATCATCTTCTTCTTTTTTCTCCTTCCTTTTATATCGTTTTCCTCCAGCTCGGGCTATTCGAACTCTCTTTATTCTATTCCGATCTTCTCGGCGAGTTCTTCTTCAGTTTCTCCTAATATCTCGGCGAATCCTCCAAAACTCGGAACCATCTGGACCTGGTTTCTACGTGCTCGGGCTGCGCTCGTACCCACCTCGGTTTGACTGCGCACTAAGTATCCAGTTGTCCACCTGATATGCTCAGGTCGACAGCTCTCTCGGCCGGTCTTTTTGCACTCAATGCGTACTGAATCGGATTAGGAGATCACTAGCTGGGACGAAATCCTGCTGAGGGAATTCTAACACTAACATTGATTATTGTTAGACTCTATACATTTGGGAACAAGATTTGTACTTGTATGTGAGTATTAGTCTCTAGTATCTTCAATACAAGTATTAGTGACATCATAATCTTTGGAATTCATTGCAGTAATGGCGGAAACGAGATCTCAAATACCTCGTAAGGAGAATTTGAATCGTGAAAACGATGATAATCTAGAAACGCGAATGTCGAAGATGTTTCTGCAAGCAATAGAGGAATTAAACACGAAAATAGACTCCACGATTCAAGCGAATATTTCTTGCTTAAATGATTCAATGGAGCAAAAATCTGAACGTAATGCAACTGATTTGTTTGAAGCTTTTAAGCTTTTCAGCGAGAACAATGCAAAGGCACCTCCAATTTTGGAAACTCCTCTAGATCATCATCCGCATAACAATGAGTCATCAACATCATATGGAACTGGTAATTACTCTCCTTATTCTACTATCACTAGACTAGCTAAGCTAAATTTTCCGAGATTTAATGGTGATATGATTAAGGAATGGTTGTTCAAAGTAGAAATTTTTTTTTTACAATTGATAAAACGTCGGATGTTATGAGAATTAGTTTAGATTCAATCCACTTTGATGAAGATGCATCTGCGTGGTATCAAGCTCTCATACAATATGATTCTCGTTTATATGCAACTAGAGATTGGTTTACATATAAAGCTTGATTACTAGAACGTCTTAAAGAGGTGTTAGATGATCCAATAGTTGAGCTAAATCAATTGCAAGAGACTAATGGTATTGCTGAATATCATAGTAAATTTGAGATGATCAGAACAAGACTGAATTTACCTGAGGAGTACTTGGTTAGTGCATATTTGGAAGGTTTGAGGTTGGATACACGGATGCGTTTATGCATGTTCAAACCTAAATCTGTTAAAAAATGTTTGGTGTTGGGAAGATTATATGAAAAAGCACACCCAAAACGACCAATTAACCAAAATTGGCAATCTCAGAAACATGTGCCAGTTCAGAAACCAAATTTTCTTCAAAAAGAGCTCCTTCTCAAAGATAGTAAGACTGGGATTCAACCTAGAAGAAAATTATCTATAGAGGAGATCAATGAGCGAAGGGCTAAAGGGTTATGCTTTCAGTGTGATGAGAAGTATACACCAGAACATTATCAGAAACATAAGAAGCAGTTGTACATGACTGAATCAGGTCTTGAACCTGATGATTCCAATTCTGAAGTTGCAGGGGAAACATAAGATCAAGGAGAATTTTCATATATCTCAGTAAATGCAATCTCTGGTATAAATGATTACTAGACTATGAAAGTAAGGGGAACTCATGGAAAAAAGTATTATTCATTCTCATTGATTCAGGTTCCACTCATAATTTCATTGATCCACAAATAATGAATAAGTTGGTTTCTGTTATGGAATCAACTGGATCAGCTAAAGTAGCAGTGGCAAATAGGAGTAAATTGCCTATCAAAGGTCATATCAACAAATTCCAGTGGTACTTACAGAATCATGTGTTTATAGCAGATTCTATGGTTATACCTTTGGGAGGTTATGATATGGTGTTGGGAGTTCAATGACTACAAACATTGGAACATATTACTTGAAATTTCAAGACTTTGGAACTGCAGTTCAAGATTAACAATACTAAAGTGGTTATGCATGGTCTCAAACAAGGATATGTTAAGGAACTCAAAACAATCAAATATAGCAGATTACAAGAGTCTACAGGTCAAGTGGCTATGTTATGTGCATTGGAAGTGAATATGATTGCCCCAACTCAAGAAGAAACATTGTCACTTGTATCTATTGAAACAAAGAATGTTGAGATTGAGAAGTTATTACTCACATTTGCTGACATTTTTTAAGTGCCTACTTCATTACCACCATTTAGAGCTAATCATAATAAAAAAATTCAATTATTGAAAGGAGTTGATCCAGTTAATCAAAGGCCATACAAGTATGCTATATATCAAAATAATAAGATTATAATATGGTGCAGGAAATGTTAGAGAATGGCACAATTCAACCAAGTTCTAGCCCTTATGCTTCACATGTTTTTTTGGTTAAGAAAAAAGATGGGTCTTGGAGACTTTTTGTAGACTACAGAGGCTTGAATAATAGTTAAGGATGGGTTTCCCATTCCTTTAATTGAAGATTTATGGATGAATTGGGGGGGGGGGGGGNGAGGATCTAAATTTTATTCTAAGATTGATTTAAGAGCTGGTTATCATCATGTACGCATGAAACCATAGGATATTCACAAAACGACTTTTAAAACACATAATGGACATTATGAGTATTTGGTTATATCACCGGCTACATTTCAAGGTCTGATGAATTCTGTATTTAAATATCTATTGAGGAAATGTGTTCTCGTATTCTTTGATGATATACTCATCTATAGTCCATCTGTTGAGTTACACATTGTTTATCTACAACAAGTCTTTCTGCTCATGCGCCAACACAAGTTGTATGCCAAGATGTCTAAATGTGCTTTTGCAGTTCAGAAGGTGAAGTATTTGGGACACTTCATCGAAGCAGCATGGGTATCAACTGATCCCACCAAATTGAAAGCAGTGGCTGAATGGCATGTACCTATGAATGTTAAGCAATTGCATGGATTTTTGTGACTTACTGGATATTATAAAAGATTTGTGAAAATTATGGTTCCATTGCTCGTCCCTTAACAGAGTTAACAAAGAAGGATTTTTTTGAATGAAGTTCTGCAGCTCTAGAGAGTTTTGATTCATTAAAGATTGCTTTTTGCTCTGCACTGTTTGATCCCCCTTTATTGTTGAAACATATACTTGTGGTCAGGGAATTGGGGCACTATTGATGCAAGATGGCCATCCTTTGGCTTATATCAGTCGGCATTTGAAAGGCATGCAGCTTTATTTGTCCATATATGAAAAGGAATTGTTGGTTGTGGTGTTTGCAATTCAGAAGTGGAGACATTATCTTCTCATGGGACATTTGATCATTAAGACTGACCAAAGGAGTTTGAAGTATTTGTTGGAACATCATTTTCATACACCAATACAACAACAATGGCATCCTAAGTTGCTGGAATTTGATTATGAGATTCAATATAATCAAGGTAAAGATAACTTGGTTGCAGATGCTTTATCTAATGTGGAAGGTTCTGAAGTATTGCACATGGCTATTTCAGTATTAGACTGTGATCTTTTGTTACGCATTCAGAAAGGGTATGAAGATGATATGCAGTTAATTGAAATCATTGATTTGTTACGGGTTAAACCAGATGGTAAAAGACACTTTAGTTGGATACATAATGTACTTCGAAGGAAATAAAAAATTATGGTGCCTCATGATGTGAAACTCAAGGATGATATTTTGAATTGGTTGCATTGTTCTTGTATGGGTGGTCATTCAGGGAAAGATGTCACAGTTCAACGGGTTAAGGGTATCTTCTATTGGAAAGGAATGAGCAAGGACATTCAGTTTTACATTCGTAGATGCAGAGTCTGTCAACAATGTAAATATGATCATGCATCTTCTCTTGGATTATTGCAGCCTTTGGAGATTCCTGAAAAAATCTGGAATGATATCTCCATAGATTTCATTGAAGGTCTTCCTCTTTCTTGTGGAAAGTCTGTGATTTTTGTGGTAGTGGATATACTTAGCAAATATGCATACTTTATGGCTTTATCTCACCCATATACGGCTGTTTCATTGGCTCAAAGTTTCTTGGATACAATTTACAGGCTTCATGGCTTTCCCATATCCATAGTTAGTGATAGAGATGTTGTGTTTCTCAGTGACTTTTGGAAGGAATTGTTCACTTTACATGGTACATCTCTTAACTATTTTAGTGCTTATCATCCACAAAGTGATGGTCAAACAGAGGTGGTCAATCGGTGTTTAGAGACTTATTTGAGGTGTATGTGCAATGATAAATGTAATTTATGGTGTAAATGGTTGCCTCTTGCTGAGTATTGGTACAACACTTGTTATCATACATCTACACATGTTACCCCTTATGAGATTGTGTATGGCCATCCACCACCACAACACTTACCATACCTTCCTGGTGAATCAAAAGTGGATATTGTTGCACGCAACATTTAAGAAAGGGAAAACATGATTCATATTCTTAAATTCAATTTATTACGAGCTCAGCATCGTATGAAACAATTGCCTGATCAACATAGGAGTGATAGAGAATTTGCAATTGGTGATTATGTGTTTGTCAAATTGCAGTCTTACAGACAATCTTCAGTTGTGGTTCGATCTAATCAAAAGTTAGCCCTAAAATATTATGGCCCTTTTAAGATCTTGGACAAATGTGGGAAGGGAGCTTATAAGTTGGATTTTCCTAGTCATTCACACATACATCCAGTTTTTCATGTGTCTCAGTTAAAAGAATTGGTTGGTAGTGTGTTTACTTGTTATGATTTACCTATTGTGCATCAAGGGATTGTGGTTCATAGGCCTGAATTGATCTTCGAAAGGCATATGAGTAAGAGACAAGGTCAGACAGCTACTCAAGTTTTGGTTAAATGGACTAATCAACATGTTGAAGAAGCAACTTGGGAGTGGTATTATGATCTCATTCAAAAGTTTTCTGATTTTTCAGAACTTTGAAGTCAAGGTTCTTTGGAAAGGAGGAATTTGATACAGAATATTGAAGTGCCACGTGTTTGATGGTGAGTGGGCGAGTTTAAATGTTGGTTAGGCAGTTGTAACTGCAACAACTGAAGAAACAGAGTGAAAAAAACATAGTTCGAGCAGATGAGCTAGAGAATAAATAGAAGATTGAATCATTTTAATCATTTTTACATTAGATCATTGTTGAATTCTCTCTCTAGTTCATTATGTTCTTAGCTCATTGTTAGCTCAAGTTATTTAGAATTGATTCTTGCTAGACTAAGATTTATACGCATATTGTATCATTATCATATTCTACTTCTGTTATTAGAAAATTTATCTTGAATGGTTGTATGTACATATAGTGTAGTTTTATCTAACCAATTTAAATAACCACGAGATACGTATAGAGTTAACAATGTAACATGTTTTCTACAAACAAGTAACATGTTAAATATACATAAGATATTGATGAGTTCTTTGCATGGCAAAACACCATAAATGTTAAGAAGCAGAGCAACAAGTTTATGTTTATGAGATTAGTAAACTACATTGTTGGTTTGCCTGTGGTTTCAAAATTCTATCATAGGAATATAAGATATGGTTAATTGGTTGCAAATAGCACTTTGGAATTTTAGAAGCCACTTATTGTGCTCTTTTTAAAAGTTTCAAAGCTTCCTGTATCTCCAAGAAGCTAATAAAGCAGAAGTCACAACCTACAATGCTTCTGCTGTAAGAATACACTCCAATACGGTAAAGTAGAAAGAATGATTACAATAAAGAAACTCAAACTTCAATGTTGAAAAAATGATCCAACTGTTATATATGGAAGCTCTCAATAACCTGAGATTCGAATCATTGAGTTTATGCGTATGCTCGAGTTAGTCCAAGGAGAGACACCAACAAAACAGCAGTGAGGCTTTTCTAATCTTCTATTGCACACAGACGTTCTGCGAGTAATTAATAAAGAATGAACAATATTCAAGAGGATGAGCAGTAATCAAAAGAAGAATCAAGAAAGAAACATATTCTTACTTAAGTATTCGTAAGTCAATATCATGGAGGTTCCCCAAGCCGACATGCTGAAGAATCTTGGGCCCAAACCCCTGTAGAATCCTTTCCACCCATCTTCTGCTATCAGCTTTTTCACCACTTGTTTCGCTGATGGTCTATTTTCTTGATGTCCCATGACCTGTACAGAGATTTACGGTTTTTATTAGTATAGTTTCTATGTTAACAATACTTGCAGTTCATAAATGGGACTAGTTAGTACCTGCAGTCGCGTTTTGATGGTGTCTAGTGGTGTTGTGATTGAGGATGCTGTCGCGCCAGCAATAATTCCTCCAATAGCTTGGACAAGAACAATTTTTGATTGACTAGGAGCAGCAATCACCTCCGAGTCACCACCATAGCCTAAGAATCTGCCCAACAGTAGTATATACTGGATCAGTGGAAAAATTAGATACTGTTTTAGCTTAATCTAAAGACCCATTCATCAAGAAGAGTTCTTGAAATCTGAACTAAAATGAAACTATAACAGCATTCAAGTCTAACCTCCAGATAACACGCTGGCTTGATCCATAACTGGCCCACCAAGCAGCACTTGAAGGAGAATAAGTCATAACAGACAAGCCAAATCCCCTATATAAGCCCCTTACGCCATATGACTTGATGATTTTTGTGGCAACATCAATACCACCAGTGTATGTAGCATGACCTGAGTATCCTTGCACCATCAACTTTTGGCTAACCTGCAGAGAATAGGAGAGATTGGGTTAAGATTCACAGCATGAGCCGCTGATCTTAAAAGCAGGTGTGGTGTAAATAATACATACAACATCAATTGGGACAAACACGGCCTGTGAGAAAAGAGATGCTGTCATGCCAGCAATTCCGTTTGCAATGGCGGCTTGTGTAGGTTCATTTAGCTCAAAAGGTGCAACCATCTTAAAAGCAGAAATCTTTGTGGTCTCAAGAGCCGTTAGAAATATGATCCTTGCAGGCACTGCACCAGTAATTACAGTACCAAAACCTCGATACAGACCAGGAATACCATCATTCTTTAGAATTCCTTTTATTACAGAGAAAGCATTTTTCTCAGCAATATCTTTAGAAGCAACTTGAAGCCTAGTTTTCACAACGGAAACAGGGTACAGAGCTACTGTAACACCAGTGAAGAGGCCAGCTCCAACAACGTAGAACCTCTGTTTGTCAAGTCTGCAAGTAAAAGAAAACGATACAAATGGTTAGAGCTGGAATGAAGAATTCAAGTAGATTCTCTGCAACTTAAATATTGTTGTCTTATAACTAATGAATAAGAACTATCACTTTGTATGATCATTCAAGCAACACTCGGAAGTCTTACAAGCCAATTTCGTAATGGTTTTACGTTTCGTGGCAACTTACAATTAAAGAACCTTAAAGAATCCAAGGCCTTCAAGAAATTTGGCCAAAACAAAGATATTGATTCAATACTTGAGAACAGTTAAGAAAACAGACCAAGTTTAAACCAAATAATTTTCTGGAATCGAGCTTCTCTCTTAACCAGAGATCCCTAGAAACAGAATATTTCCTCAAAATTTCGGAAATCTTCAATTACCTCCACCAAATGATTCCGTCTAAACATCGCTCGATATTCTTCTCATGTCGAGTATCGAAGGAAAACCAGATTAACTCACCGAAGAATCAATCACAATATCACGAAAACACAATAAACGATTCGGACGAACAACGCCACAAGAGAATAAATCAAAACAAGAAAGATAACAAACACGAATCAGTTTAATGGAAGCTGAAGAAAACGGGAAACGTACTTGTCCCAGTTAATCTCCGTCTGTCCAAAAGATGCGACACGAGAACTCGTTGGCGTGTTCATGACTCTGGGATGCGGCGAGGCGTAATTACCTAATTTCCTTACGCAGACATCTGCATCAAGCGCAAATCAGTAGAAGACGACGAAAATGGTGAAGCGATGATGGCGAAATGATATTTTTCCAATTTCAGATTTCTTGAGAGCAAATTCAACAAACAACGGGATTCGTCGGGAGAAAGACAATACTTTTCACTTTTCACATACACACACAGAGGACAATTTTAAAACGGAAAACGCGTTTTTAATCGAAGTTGCGCGTTTCCCTGACCTGCAAAATGTTCAAATCATAAACGATTATTTGGGCAAAAAGCCAGCAAGTGCCGTGAGAGGCTTTGCTACCAAATTTTAATTTCAGTTACAACTATATATTAATCATTTTATCATCCCAAAATTCCATAAGTTATAGTATTATTTTTTTAGACTTACTTATGCTCATAGTTCAATAAATACTGTAACTAAGCATTTTTTTGTCTAATAATACTACATCCATTCCTAAAAAATAATATTTTTATTTTTTTATTTTTATTCTACAATGTTTTTGATAAAGTTAATATATATTTATGGTATTAAGAATTATATTTACAATTATTAGCTTTATTTTTATTTTTAACCAATAGTGAATAGAGATAAATAATAACCAGTGTTACTAATTTTATTAATATATATTAGGGGTGGGCGTTCGGTTTTCGGTTTGGGTTCAATTCGGGTAATTTAGATTTCGGGTTATTCGGTTAGGGGCATATAGAAACCATTCGGATTATTTAAAAATTCGGTTCGGATTCGGTTCGGAACTATTCGGATTCGGGTCGATTTTTTCATTTTTATTAAGATCCGAAATGGAACCAAAAATCCAAAATATCCATAAAAAATCCAAATTATTCAAACAACCTAACTAAAATCCAAGTTAATCAAATCAAAAACCCGGAATATTAGACTAAAATCCATAAATATCCTAGTTACCTTACTAAAAATCTACATTTTCTACTTAAAATCCTAACTATTTGATCAAAATTACATATATATATATATATTTACATACGAGTTTTTCAGTAATACTTTCGGATTTCGGTTCGGTTCGGGTTCAGATTCGGTTTTTCGGATTGAGATATATAGGAACCGTTCGGATTATTTGGAGGAATGATTCGGTTTTGGTTTTTCCGATTCGGTTTCGGTTCGGATTTCGGATTTCGGTTTATATGCCCAGCCCTAATATATATGAAAAATCCAAAACATTAAATATTTAGAAACGGAAGGAATAACTTTTTTTGCTAGTATAACTCATTGATACTAATCTTTGTTATTTCAAATAAATATAAGGGTGATTGTAATAGATAATAAAAATATACTCTATATTTTAGAAACTAACACCTACACTTACCTACTCACACTCTCTTTCTTCCCAATTTTTCATAAATGCATATTTACTCTATCTCTTTCCTTTCTTCTCTCACCCTCTCTTTCTCTCACACTCTCTCACTCGCTTCTTTTTTTTTCTCACCCTCTTTCAGTAATATACTAGCTACTTTTAGATATACATATTATTGAAATTTATATTTTGGGTAAGGGGTTTATATTTTGGGGTTAGAGTTTATATTTTGGATTTATGGTTTATATATTGAGTTTTGAGTTTTTATTTTGGGTTTTTGGTTTGTAATTTTGGGTTTTGAGTTTTTATTTTGGATTTAAGGTTTATATTTAGGGTTTAGAATTTTTATTTTGGGGTTTAGGGTTTATATTTTCGAGTTTTGGGTATATATTTTGGGACTTTGAGTTTATATTTTGGTGCTTTGGGTTTATATTTTGGGGTGTTGGGTTTATATTTTGGATTTTAGGTTTATATTTTGGGTTTTGGGTTTATATTTTCGAGTTTTGGGTTTATATTTTTGGGTGTTGGGTTTTTATTTTTAGGTTTTGGGTTTATTTTTTTTCAGTAGTCCGTCTATTACGTTCAATAGTCCGACTATTCCTGGGTTGATATTTTATTAATCAAATTTACTATTCACTATTTTAAAAATATATATCCGTTTTAAATAATTTTTGTCATGTTAGATTCATAAAAAATTTGTGTTCTCTTTATGTAACTTTGTGATTAAATTATTATTTTACATGTTTTTGCTTGTAAAAAAAAAAACAAAAAATGATGAAATTTAGAAAAACAAAAAAATGAAGGAGAAAGGGAAAAAAATGACACGTGAAAAAAGTGAGAGAGAGGGGTTAAAACTGAGATAAGTGATGCATATTAAAACCAAATAACTAATTATACAAACATACAGGGCCGACCATGAGCAAAGCCGTATGAAAAATCTCGCCTATAGCCCTCATATTTTATAAGCTCATCTTCATAGTTAATAGGCCACCAAAACTTAAAGTTATATATATATATGTCTGTTTTTTATGGCCCCCAAAACAATAAGATAAATTACAAGCCTTAACTTTTTTAATTTTGTTTTAAACTTCCAAAATCTTAGAGCTGGCCTGCAAACATATATATTTACCTAATTTTATTAATGTAATGTATAGTGTTCAAATTAGTCCAACATATAAAGGTACAATCCTGACCTTACTCTTAAAAAGATACTATTCTTCAGTCTTGACAAGAAGTTATTTCGAATAAACAATATTCGACTATGTGATAAAAAAAAATGTGATAAAAAAAAAAAAAAACAATATTCGACTATAACTTTTTTTTCTTTTTCTTTGGCAATAGATTATGAGAAAATATCTTGCAAAAGTGTGTCCCCAAACACAACGCCGTTTTTGACCTTTTGTCTTTTCGGACCAACGAAAACTTTACACACCCGAAATGTACTAAAACGCGCGACTGTGTGTAATTGGGCCCGATATTATAAAGCCCAATTTAGAACAATCTCTTAATAATATAAGCCTTTTATTGTTTTGCCTCAACCAATGTTTCACTTTCACATCTTGAGTAACAAAAGAACAAGCTTGAATCGATCGAGAAGAAGAACACAGAATTAGGGATGGACGTTTGGTTCGATTTGTATCTGTTCCGTTCAACTTTTTCAATAAAAGATCTATATAACAAAAAACTATAAATTAGTTCGATTTGGATCTAAAATTTGAGAACCAAAATATTAGTGGTTCTGTTATTTATACGAAAGAACCAAAAATATATGAAATTAAAAATACGAAAAAAACTGAAAATATCGGAAAGAACAAAAAACACTCGAAAATATTTGAAGGAACAAATAATCAAAAGAACGAAAATATCCAAAAGAATCGAAAATACAAAAAAATAAAAGATAATCGAAAATATAAAAAATTGGTAAAAAAGACATATACTTATGGTTTTTGTTATAGACACTTAGGGGGTGTTATTGGTTCTGTCATTTCAGTGAATTTAGAAATCCAAACCAAATCTGGTGTTATTCAATTAATGATTTCACAATTCATTTTAAAATCAGGTGTTATTGGTTCTATGATTTTAAAATCCATATTAAAATCAAGTGTTATTCAATAATTGGAAATTTTAAATGGATTTGATTTTAAATTAGATTTTAATGGATTTAGAAGGATTTGGAAGGAAAAATTACAAAGGCTCAAATCCTCCACTCAATCATGGTATTTCAAAAAATAATTATTAGGATAATTATTAACGAGTGTTCTTCCAAATTGATTTTTTTCCTACAAAAGGTCTCACACTATACTTGTCTCTTTCGTCTCAAAAACTCTTTACAACAAAAATTTTGGCGATTATTTATCTCGATTGTCCTCTTCTCGTGCCTCTTCGTTTTTCTACTCACCGTCTCTTCGTCGGTGTTCAACGATAGCAATTCGGAGGCGACATATTCTAGAATGTTGTGTGTTAGAAAACTTTAGTAAAGAATTCAATAGTTTATGATTTGGAATTCACTTGTTCTTGTTTGTTCATTGACCATCGTTTATGTTCGGTAATATATATAGTTGTATTTGTTATATGATCTATGGAAGTTCTGACGTTTTGATATTTTTAGTACCAAGTTATAATGATATTTTTTTATACAAGTTCGTTTTCGAGCGTACGATGTAGTTGAACTCACATCTGTAAGTTAAGAATATAAATTTGATTTATAATTGAACCTAGAATGGGTGTGTCTCTTTGGTATGCTGTGTAGGGTCACGAAGAAGATGAGCAGTGAAGTTATTTTAGCTGCTAGAGTTTATGTAAGTTGAGTGTGGTAGTAAGTTGATTATCATTTATGTAAGTTGAGTGTCAGCCTTTGAAATCTTTGTCACTGAATTCATCTGAATGTGGTAGTAAGTTTAGTCGTTTTCTTAAATGCTGAGAACTTCAGAGATTGAGAAAGTTTTTACAAGGCGACGATTTCTCAGATACCTTAGTCTCTCTCCTTCTCTTCTTTTCACTTACGGAAACTATTGTTCTACCATCATCACCATCGGAACCATCTCTTTTTGTTTCCTACGCGAACTCGATCAAGAAGCATGGTTCATCTGTTTTGCTTGTTCCATTAAACAAACCAGGTTAAGTGTTTTCTTTGACTATTGTGGGCGTCAATTTCAATTACTATTGTGAATTATTGTGTATTGTGTCGTTTATTGGTCTCCTTAATTTGAAATTTACATGCTTTATTTTTAAAATCCATAAGTTTAAATTTTAAAATCCACTAGTAATATTTTGAAATCCATTAGTTAGATTTTGAAATCCATTAGTAAGATTTTGAAATCTTTAAATTTGGAAATCCATCCAAATCCATTAAAATCATAGAATCAATAACCCCCTCTTAGAGCATTGCAATGCAAGAGACCACATTTTGAGTTTTTAGCAAAAAAATTAATATTAAAAAATATTAATGATATGTGGGTCCCAACTGGAGAGAGAATGAAGAAAGTTTTGTTAAAAACCGGTTCCCATTTAAGAAATGTAAGAGCATGTTTATCGGTCCACCCAAAATGGGTCCTTCCATAATCTTGGGATAAAATTAAATAAAAAATGGACAATAGAACATGAGACGTTTTTTAGTTAGGTCGACCCAAATGAGTCCTTCATTGCCATTTGGGGTCTTTTGATTGGCACCTTTTTTTGTTTAATTTTTTTTTATTTTATTTATTAAACGAGTTTTTTGTTTAATTTTTTTTTAAGGCTTGGTTTTCGGGTATTCGGTTTGGTTCCGTTTCTTCAGATCTTAAATTCAAATACCCAATTGATACTTTTCTAATATTTGGTTCGGTTCAGGTTCGGTTCTTGTCGGTTCCAGACCGGTTCCAGATCAGTTCCGGATCGGTTTCGAGTATTTTTTGGTAAACTGTTGACTTTTCTTTTATTCATGATTTTTTATATTCATGATCTATGGCAAAAATTCGGATCTGATTAACAATTTTTTTAAGGCTTGGTTTTCGGGTATTCGGTTCGGTTCCGGTTCTTCGGATCTTAAATTCGAATACCCAATTGATATATAGTTAAGTTCTTCTTTAAAAAATAAAAATTCACCTAAGAAACAACTAAAATGTCCCACTAATAATCATAGTTTTTAAACAAAGTCCTTAACGTTGTCCTACAACACAAATATTATTATTATAGTCTAAGGACTTGTAAAATTGTCCTACCAATAAGGGCATTATTATCAGTGTCCTAAACAAGGTCCTTGGGCCTTTTAAACCCAAATTTAAATTAAAAATATGGTAATTGGTTTAGGACTTCCCTTAATTAAGGTCGACCTTGGGTTGTCCAATTTTTGCCAGCTGGCATAAACAAAAGTCCGACTCTTGTTTATTTTCTTCAATCGACGATAACTCTCCGAAGAAAGCGGCCATGGAAGCGATCGATTTTGGTTTTTCGTCTTCTCTTTCGATCAAAATCCACATCTCTTTCGATCTCTGATTCTCTCAATTTTTGAGAGTATCGCTATGGATTTTGCGAAGATTTTGGTTTGACTTGATGTGATTTTGCAGAAGAAATGGGAAGGGGAAAGATCGCGATTAAGAGGATCGATTCTTTGTGATGCAGAAGTTGGTGTTATTATCTTCTCTAGCACTGGTAGGCTCTACGATTTCTCTAGCTCCGGCAGGTAATCAATCCTTTTAGATTGGTTGACTTTTAGGTAATTGATGAGTGAATTTGTTGAATATCGGATTCTCTGAATCGATTTCTTGTATATTCAATCGGTGTGTTTCTAATTGAGATTCATAGATTATAGGGTTTATGGAATGGAATATGAGATTGTGGTTTCTTAGTTTGAATGTAATTGAGATTCAAGACAGGATGTTAAAGTCAATGTAAATATAAATAGACAAGGTTGTTTCTTTGTAAATTAATCAAAAATGTTTGTTTCAGAGACAACTTTGTTTCTTTGTTTCGTAGATTAATCAAAAAGGTTTGTTTCTTTGTAAATCAATATTTGTTTCTTTGATTACTCGACAAAGTTTGGTAGATTAATTTATGTTAACAACATAGTTTGTCTCTGATTAGTTTCTTTATTGATTCTTTGTTGATTTTTTGTTGTGATTACTTTGTTTAGTAGATTAGTTTCTAAGAAGCTTAACTAATGAGTTTGATATGTTCAGTTTGAAGTTCAGTTGATTAACTGATATGTTCAGTTGGTTAACTAATGAGTTTCAATTAAGTTTATTGATTAACAGCTTAGTCAATTTTCTAAGATTGAAGTTTAGAAATATAAGAACAGAGATACTGATTTAATGATGAAGTTTATACTGATTTGTTCTGTGTTCTTATATCTCTGTTTATACATTGCTTATATCTCTGCTTAAATCTCTGTTCATATATGCTTGTATATCTGTTTATATATGTGCTTATATCTTTGTTTATGTTCTATCTGCTTGTATATATCTGTTTGTGTTCTATATCTCTGAATTGTTTGCAATGTTTGTGGTCTGGCCAGCTAAGTCCTTTGGCTAGCTAAGTCCTTTGGTGCTTCTGGAACTCGTGTTGCAGAATTGGTGTTTAACACCTCATTGACAGGGTGAGATTTGCTCTTTATGTTTCTATCAAGGATTCTTAATTCAAGCTTACTGGTGTTTCTGTTTATCTTTTTGAAGGTATCAAGAAATTCTGACTGATCCTAGTTATGTCGGGTAATTTGTGCTAATGACAAACCCACAAATTGGTAACACCGGTGTGAATCTCGGTAAGTGAGAAAATTCTGATTTTGAAGTTTCATTTTTAGCATTGTGAACTTATATACTGACTTCATTTTTGTAACGTTTGTTCTAGACGATGAAGAGTCTTTCTTGCTGGTTTGGTGATAAGAAGTCTAAGCATTAGATAAGTGTTACTTATGATTTTGAAGTTTCATTTTTTGCATTGTGAACTTTTGTTGACAATTTATAATGGAATGTAATAAAATGTTTGTAATTTTCTATTTAAATAAATAATTTTTGTTAACAATTTATATAATTAAGTTGTTTAAAAAAAAAAAATTCACCTAAGAAATACCTAAAATGTCCCACTAATAAACACATCTTTTAAACAAAGTCCTTAACATTGTCCTACAACATAAATATTAATATTATAGTCTAAAGACTTGTAAAATTGTCCTACCAATAAACATGCCCTAAAGATACCCTAAGACCATCAACAATGGTTTCAACATTCAACACCCTCTTTTTCATTCCACTTCATTTTCTCTTTCTTCCACCTCATTATTCAACACTCATTCAAC
The DNA here is from genome assembly GCA_900406425.1 of Iberis pinnata. Lineage (NCBI taxonomy): Eukaryota > Viridiplantae > Streptophyta > Magnoliopsida > Brassicales > Brassicaceae > Iberis > Iberis pinnata. The sequence continues at coordinate 36,715 of OVBE01000837.1, forward strand.
ACATAGTCACTACAATAGTTTGTTGAATAAATTCAACATTTTATCCCACTACTTTATTTTATATATATTATTTTTTTATGTTTTTACAAAACTTGCAGGGACAAAAAACAAATCTGCAGTGAAGCAAACAAATTTGCAATGTAAAACAAATCTGCAATTTATGTATTGCAGATTTATTGCTTGTATTGCTTCCGTATTGCAGATTTATTTCTTGTATTGCAGATTTATGTCTGTATTGCAGACTTATGTTGGGATCTATTGATGATTTTTTTTTCTATGTTCAAATCAAATGAAATAAGTTTCTATTTATAGAGGAGAAAAAATTATGAATTTTGATATAAAATTTGTAAATATAAAAATAGTTTATTATGAAATAATTAAGTTTAAATAATATGGGTGAATGTTTAAATCAACATGACCCCACCATTTTTGATTCAACGGATGTTGAATTTATTCAACTCCAATTAATCCACCTCATTTTTTCTTTGTTTTCAACACCCTCATTGGAGAGAGTCAACNAAGTTTAAATAATATGGGTGAATGTTTAAATCAACATGACCCCACCATTTTTGATTCAACGGGTGTTGAATTTATTCAACACCAATTAATCCACCTCNTCAACTGTTGAATAAATTTATTCAACATCCCATTGTACATGGTCCTTTTTGAATTTTTTTTTTAAATTTTTTTAAATGAATTTTTAACTTAAAAACCCACTTAAGAGCCTCCATTGTTTATGGTCTTAGACATTGTCCAAAGCTTGCATATAAGACCATCTCCATTGATGGTTTTAAAGAGTATTTTAAGTGGATATTTAAAACAAAAAACCCAAAAATTAATTTAAAACAAATATTAAATTTTACAATATTCTCAACAAAGCAATTCTAGATTCTCTTTAGAACCCTTAGGTGTAAGCAATTCTAGATTCTCTTTAGAACCTTTAGGTGTAAGAATGCCATTGGGTGATTAAAAAATTATTATTAAAAAATATTTTATCGTCTCTCCTCTCTTCTCTTTATCGTTTCACCTTTCTTTCGTTTTAAAAAACCCCAATTAGATTTCACCAATGGAGATCAATTATCTTTAAGAGTTCTTAACTAATATAAATAATAATAAATAATATTAAATTTTTTTTAAGATCTTCATTAAGAGTTTGAGCGATGAAGATGCTCTAAAGGGTCCTTGAACCCAATTTAATAATTTTCTAATCGAAGAAGAAGCGGTCCTTTGTTTGTGATTTTCGGACCCTCATCAAGACCGCCACGTGCCCGGTATGTGATTGGCGGTCATGATTTTTTTTCCCAGCTGCCGAGTTGTTTTTTTTATTCATAATTTTTTGTAGGGCTGGGCTTTTGGGTATTCAGTTCGATTCTGGTTCTTCGGATCTTAAATTCGAATACCCAATCGATATTTTTCTAATATTCGGTTCGATTCCAGTTTGGTTCTTGTTAGTTTCGGGTCGGTTCAGTTCCATTTTTTTGTTCATGATTTTTTGTAGGGCTGGGCTTTCGGGTATTCGTTTCGGTTCCGATTCTTCATATCCTAAATTGAAATACCCAATTGATACTTTTCTAATATTCGGTTTGGTTCTAGTTCAGCTCTTGTTGGTTCCGGGTCGGTTCAGTTTTAAGTCGGTTCTGGGTATTTTAAACCCGAAATACCAAAAAATATCTAAAATTTTCGGTTATATGTCAGTTCCAGGTATTTCAAACCCGAATACCAAAAAAATACCAGATGAAGCTAAAAAGACAAAAAAATAAACAAAAATATCTGAAATATATAATATGTATATATATATATATATATATGTTCAAATATTTCAATTAAAAAGTTTATGTTCAAATATTAATTCAATAATTTGTTAGTTTCATAAAATTTATTTTCAAATATTTCAATTAAAAAAATTTATGTTCAAATATCTCAAATAAAAAAAAAAAATTTAGTTCTTAAGAACTACATTAGTGGTCCTACCATTGGAGACACTAAAATTGAGAAGCTCCTTAATTTTTTAGAGATTGCTAAATGTTGATTAAATTAATCATTAGAACCTCTAGTGAGGTCCCAGCATTGGACATGGTCTTACATTATATTTTTGGTTTCTATAGTTCTCTCGGTTCGGTCCAGTTCCAAACCAATATTCATGGTTCTTGGAAAGAAAAACTATTTGGATAATTTAAAAGAACTATACCCGAGCTAAATTTGTTTTTCGGTTGGACTCGATTCAAATTTCCGGTTCTGAATATTTTGCTCACCCATAGAGAGAACCTTACACATCTCTGATCATTATCTTTTACAAAGATCAGATTTTTTCTGGATGTGTAGTTTAACAATCTTGGCAATTATCTTACAAAAAAACAGTTCTGATTCTGTGTTTCAAACCCAGAAGAAATCACCAGGGAGAAAGATGAGTGAAAGAAGAACAAGAATTGTGAATAAGAGAGAAACGAAGTTTCCTTGTGCAGAGTTTGGTAAAAAAAGGGTATGAATCTGGTGGAGGTAACATACATTCATCTTTGTTAGCACAAGATATAGCCTACAACATAATTTCGAGTTAGGCTAATGTTAAATGAGAATAGGTCATTGTACCAAATAATCTCATTTGCCTTTCATCTTTTAAGATAATATCTATTGGTTTCTATTAATATGTTTAGACCAAACAACATCAACAATAAATATAAAAGTATAATAGGGTGGGGGAATCCAAAAAGAGATATATACTAGAAAATGGACTATAACATAAGATGTTGCTTTGATTATGTTGTTAACGAGGGTCCCTAATCTTTCTCATCTGTCAAAGCTTTTAATCATATTTTTGGAACATACGAGATTATTTTAGAACTATTAATGTATCAATAAAATTTTATAAAGATTATATTATAGATTGAGATATCAGAAATATTGAAAAATATCAACCACAAGTAGGCATGGGTAAAGTATCCGTCAGTTACGCTTCGATCCGTCATTTACTTCGAATCGATCCGAAAAATTCGGATATCCGTAACATTACGAAGCAAAGCAAATAGTAAAATGTTGTATCCGTAAAAAGCCGGAGCAAATACAAATATTGTTTTTGTAAAGACCGGATATCCGCTCCGATCCGTAAACTTTCACTTATAACTATAATATATATATATATATATATAAATATACATATATATGTATAGTAGTAGTATATAAATTAGTTTTATGAATATATAATAATAACACAAAAACAATATTCTTAAAATATATGATCTATTTTATGAAAATTAACTCTAAGTCTTAACTCTAAACAATAAAAATGTATTAAAATATAAACATTTAATAGATTATTAAAAAAATAAATAAAAAATCTTCAAAAATATAATTTTTAAATGATATTGTCGATTTCTCTCTCTTCTCTTATTTTTCATGGTAATTTCTAGTTTTTAAAATATTTTTATTTTATTTTTGTGATTTTTGTATATTTTTTAAAAAAATATTTGAAAAACGGAGCGGATTCGGAGTGGATATCAGGAAATATTAGTAAAAATCTCGGATATCCGGGTTTTCCGGATGAAAATTTCCGAAGCAAAGCGGATCGGATATTAACTATTCGTAACAGAGTGGAACGGACCGCAATACTGCAATTTTTCCGAATATCCGCTCCGCGCCCACCTCTAACCACAAGTTAATAGGCTTTTGATATTATAATTGTCATTCACAAGTAGCTTATAAATAAAGACAAAGTAATCACATCAAGTCTCAAATTTTGAAACGATTCAACTTCTTGTAATGGCAATGAGTACTACAACATCATTTTCGATGCCATTCTCTCTAAATCCTCATAAACCCTCCTCTTGTCGCTACCGTTCTCTATCCTGTTCAGCTGTTGCAATAGGTAAAGGATTCATCTCACGATATGCTCACGACGAACCTCGCAAAGGTGCTGATATCATTGTTGAAGCACTTGAGCGTCAAGGTGTTGAAATCGTCTTCGCTTATCCAGGAGGTGCATCAGTAGAGATCCATCAAGCTTTAACTCGTTCTTCAACAATCCGTAACATCCTTCCTCGTCACGAACAAGGAGGATTCTTTGCTGCTGAAGGTTATGCTCGATCCTCTGGGAAACCAGGAATATGCATAGCTACTTCTGGTCCAGGAGCGACCAATCTTGTCACTGGTTTAGCTGATGCAATGTTTGATAGTGTACCTATTGTCACTATCACAGGACAAGTTTCTCGTCACGTGATTGGTACTGACGCGTTTCAAGAAACTCCAATTGTAGAGATAACACGTTTGATTACAAAACATAATTATTTGGTCATGGATATTAAAGATATCCCTAGGGTTTTTAAAGAAGCTTTCTTTTTAGCAACTTCGGGTAGACCTGGACCTGTTTTAGTCGATGTTCCTAAAGATATTCAGCAACAGTTAGCGATTCCTAATTGGGGACAGTCTATGCATTTACCTGCTTATATCTCTAAGAAGCCTAAACTGCCGAAACATTCTCATTTGGAAGAGATTGTTAAGTTGATTTCCGAATCTAAGAGACCTGTCTTGTATGTTGGTGGTGGGTGTTTGAATTCTAGCGATGAATTGCGTAGATTTGTTCATTTTACTAGAATTCCTGTTACGACTACTTTAATGGGGCTTGGATCTTATCCTTGTAACGATGATTTATCGTTTCATATGCTTGGAATGCACGGTACTGTGTATGCTAATTATGCTGTTGAATATAATGATTTGTTGCTTGCGTTTGGGGTTAGGTTTGATGACCGTGTTACAGGAAAGCTCAAGGCTTTTGCTAGTAGGGCTAAGATTGTTCACATCGACATTGACTCAACTGAGATTGGGAAGAACAAGACACCTCATGTATCTATATGTGGAGATGTAAAGCTTGCTTTGCAAGGAATGAACAAGATTCTTGAGAATCAAACAAAGAAGCTCAAGTTTAATTTCGGAGTTTGGAAGAATGAGTTGAATGATCAAAAACAAAAGTTCCCACTAAGCTTCAAGATGTTTGGAGAAGACATTCCTCCACAATACGCTATTCAAGTACTCTACGAGTTGACTAATGGAAAGGCAATAATCACTACTGGTGTAGGCCAACATCAATTGTGGGCTGCACAGTTTTACAAGTATACAAAACCTAGACAATGGCTATCGTCAGGAGGTCTTGGAGCTATGGGTTTTGGACTTCCTGCTGCCATTGGAGCGTCCGTAGCCAACCCGGAGGATATCGTTGTTGACATTGATGGAGATGGAAGCTTTATGATGAATGTGCAAGAGCTAGCCACAATCCGAGTAGAGAATCTTCCAGTGAAGATACTTTTACTAAACAATCAACATCTTGGGATGGTTATGCAAGCGGAAGATCAATTCTATAAAGCTAATAGAGCTCACTCATATCTTGGAGATCCGTCGAAGGAAGATGAGATATTCCCCAACATGTTGCAGTTTGCAAGTGCTTGCGGGATTCCAGCGGCTAGAGTAGCAAAGATAAAGCATATACGGGAAGCTATTCAGACAATGTTAGATACGCCTGGACCTTACTTGTTGGATGTGATTTGTCCGCACCAAGAACATGTCTTACCAATGATCCCAAGTGAGGGCACTTTCAATGATGTCATAACACAAGGAAATGGTCCCACTAAATACTAAAGAGAGATTTTTTTTTTTTTTCTTTAAATATAAAACTATATAATTTTATACTTGAGCGATTACAATAACCTAGATATGATTGTTCATATAGTTATCCGGAGGCTCGATGAAAAACGCAATAGACTTAAAGCTATAATAAGAAAAGATAAACAAACACACCGATAAAAGTATGATAGAGCATCAACAAATAAATTGAATTTCACCTTCAAGAAAAAAATACTAAAATTGTAACACATCATTGTTAGCACTTAGCAGTTAGCACCGTACATAGTATTAGTTAAATTTGGTATACATAAACACTCAAAATACTTGCTCTGAGCCATAAAAACAGTAAAATATAGTCTTTCTAGATATCTAGGAGTATTTGAAGTTCTAATTAAAGCCGGTTCTCGACACATACTATAAAATTAAGAGTATATTGATTTATTAAGATATTTTACGGCCTATATATATGAGTACATGAGTACAAGTAGGTTTAAGAGACTAGAATATTTACAGAATACATTTCCACACATATACATATATATATATATATATATATATATATATATATATTGAGAAATTTTTTGGTTATGCCATAAAAGGCTTCTAATGTTGGCAGAAATGCCACATGGGCCTAAAATTTTCCAACATGCCATAATCGTGTGGCATTGGCCCATCTGTTGAGTTACGGTTGTGCCCCGGAGTGAGACACACGCGCGCGGGGGGAATATGATGGATATTTACGACCGTGCCACTCATTAATGGCGAATGAATTTTGCGCCAAAGGTATGGGGTGGACTGTGGACAGGATTTGACATACCGTTTCAGTTGTAATTAATAGCATTAATTACATGGACCAGTGGATAATAGCGATC